>JAPYYX010000481.1:0-74862 GCA_030522605.1 Cremastinae sp. B BG-2022a | reverse complement strand
CCGGGGATAGAAAAAAAAATTAGAAAAAGCTGACCACCCACCCACCCACTCTGCGGTAATATAAATTTTTTTTTTTTTTTTTTTTTTTTTCATTTCATCCAATATTTAGCCAATTTTCCCCCGGGGTGTCTCGCGAATAAAAATTATAAAATTGTAAAAGACAAATGATATTATCCCACTTTTTATCATTATAAAAATAAAAATACAATTTTAATAATACTAGGTGATAAAAAAAACGTACATGGAGGACAAAAACTTTGAGCCAAAAGTCGTGGCGAAGGCATCCCAGGCAGCGGAAGGACTTTGCAAATGGGTGAGAGCAATGGTCCTTTACGACAAAGTGGCGAAAGAAGTCGCGCCGAAAAAAGCGAAATTGCGATTAGCTGAGACAGAGTACGAGGACACAATGGAATTCCTCAACGAGAAGAGGCGAATGCTCGCGGAATTGAATGAGAGACTGAAGGCTCTGAACGAAAAGCTTCAAGTGACTCTAGGAAAAAAGATCGATCTTGAGACTCAGGTAACGAGTTGCAGAAACAAATTGATAAGAGCTGAAAAATTGATAAGCGGGCTGGGAGGAGAGAAAGATCGATGGCTGGCCTCGGCACAGAAACTTGAAAATTCTTACGACACGTTGCCCGGTGACATTTTAATATCTTGCGGTATGATCGCGTACCTCGGCCCTTTCACTACTTCCTATCGGGTCGAAAATATCGACAAGTGGTGGAAATATGTGAAAAGCTTAAATATACCGTGCTCTGAAAAATACAACTTCGTCACAGTACTTGGATCGGAGATAAAAATAAACTCGTGGAATATCTATGGATTGCCCCGTGATATATTTTCCACTGAGAATTCAATTATCATGGACAATTCGAAGAGGTGGAGTCTCTTCATCGATCCCCAGAGCCAAGCCAATAAATGGATTCGAAATATGGAAAAACTCAGCGAACTCGAAGTCATAAAACTTACGGATAAAAAATATATGGACGTATTGGAGCGATCAATTGAATATGGTAAAAATAAAATAGAATTATTAATATAAAAAAGTCTTTGGTTGAAGAAGAGATCTCCTAAAACTTGAATTTCAAATATCACAATTTTTTATTTAGGCAAGCCAGTCCTCGTGGAAAATATCGGAGAGGAATTAGATCCAGCCCTTGACCCAATCTTGATGAAAAAAATTTACACAATAGCCGGAACTTCTTACATTACTCTGGGAGAAAAAACGATCGAGTACGGTCCTCGCTTCCGATTATACATGACAACGAAATTGCGAAATCCTCACTACCTTCCCGAGGTTTTCAATAAAGTTACATTGATTAATTTCGCTCTGACGATCGAGGGTCTCGAGGATCAACTTCTGGGAATCGTCGTCGCCAAGGAGAGACCTGATTTACAAAAAAAACGAGAATACTTGATCGTCCAGGGTGCAGCAAATAAAAAAGCTCTCAAGCAAGTCGAGGACAACATTCTGCGTACTTTGTCTGTTTCGGGCTCGACGATCCTCGAGGATGAGGAAGCGATCGAAATCCTCGACTCGTCGAAAATTCTCTCGATCGACATTCTCAAAAAACAGGAAGCCTCGAAGGAAACCGAAGCGAAGATCGAGACCTTTCGACAGAGCTACAAACCGATCGCGAAACATTCTTCGTCTCTTTACTATACCGTGACAGATCTTCCCAGTATCGATCCCATGTACCAATACTCACTGACCTGGTTCATCAATCTTTACATAAATTCCATCGACATGGCCTACAAGAGCAAAATTTTGGAGAGGAGACTCGCTTACTTGAGAGACACTTTTACTTTCAATTTGTACCAAAATGTTTGTCGTTCGCTCTTCGAAAAAGACAAGGTAATAATATAATAATAATAAATAATTAATTAAATATGAGGCTGGAATAATTCACAGTATAAATCTTTTTTTATTGATAATTACGCAAGGTATTTTTTAATTTTTTATTCCATCCTTCATTTGACTGAAAACATTTTTTTCAGGCTCTGTACTCGTTCATTCTCTACACCACAATTTTGCTGGCAACGAACGAGCTAAAGAGAGAAGAACTCTTATTTTTTTTGTCCGGTGGTGTGGCTCTAGGAAATACAGAAAAAAATCCAGCTCCGGATTGGCTTCAGGAACGTTCCTGGGACGAAATTTGCCGATCTGACGTTTTATCCTCGTTCAATAATTTTTCGGGGAGTTTTCGTTCGAATATTGCTCAATGGAAAACATTTTATGATCTTATGAATCCTCAGGATGCAAAAATGCCAGAGCCCTGGGAGAGTAAATTGGGGACATTTCAAAAATTGATCGTCATTAGGATGATAAGACCTGATAAAACTATAGCAAAAGTAATTTTCATTTATACTCAATAAATAAAATTTGCAAGTAGAAACAAAATGATTACGAGAATATTAAAATTTCAAAATTGCAATTTTAAATGAAAAAAAAAACTTCATTTCAGGTACTTCAATTTGTGGAAGCTGGCATGGGTCACAAATTCGTTCAACCACCACCATTCGACTTGATTAAATCATACGCTGATTCAAATTCTCTAATTCCACTGATATTCATTTTGTCGCCTGGCTCGGATCCGATGGGAGCTCTTTCGAAATTCGCAGAAAATATGGATTATTCATCACGATTCCGTTCAATATCTTTAGGCCAGGGACAAGGTCCGATAGCGAAAAAATTGATCGAGGAAGGACAAAATGAGGGAACGTGGGTTTGCTTGCAAAATTGTCACTTGGCTGTCTCCTGGATGCCGGAGCTTGAAAAAATTTGTGAAAAGTTGGACTCCACGAATACCTCGTTGAATTTTCGGTTATGGCTGACGAGCTACCCTTCCGAAAAGTTTCCAATCGCTGTTCTTCAGCACGGTGTCAAAATGACAAACGAACCGCCGACCGGCCTGAACCAAAATTTAATGAAGTGATTAATTATTATTATTTTTTTAATTTCACTACATCTTTCAAGTGTCTATCTATAATTAAATTATGTTCTTCTAATTTTAGATCATATATGTCGGAGCCTGTCAAAGATCCAGATTTTTTTTCTGGGTGTCCAGGCAAAGAGAAAGCTTTTACGAAACTATTGTACGGGCTGTGTTTTTTCCACGCGGTTGTTCAAGAGAGACGAAATTATGGTTCTCAAGGGTGGAACATTCGCTATGGTACGGAAGTTCAAACTGACGGATACAAGTATATAAAAGATAGTTTGAAAACATTTTTCATTCCTTTTCAGGATTCAATGAATCTGATTTTCACATATCCGTCCAGCAGCTTCAGATATTCATAAACGAGTACGATACAGTACCGTTCGAAGCTATTACTTACTTAACCGGCGAATGCAATTACGGAGGACGTGTGACTGACGACAGAGACCGAAGATGTCTGAATACGATTCTTTGGGATTTTTATAACCCACGTGTCATCGAGGATCCAAATTATTCGTTTGCAAGCATCGGGCCTGAATACACTTTGCCTAAGAAGTAATAAAAAATACATCTTTTTATTCATTACTCCATTTGAATGAAATTAATCAGATTCTTATAATTAATAATAACAGGGCCCCTTTATTTCGTAACAGCCACGTTTTTGTGTACTTCACCGTTACTAAAAAGAAAAACATAATAACTAATAATTAAAATATAATTATATTTTCTATTTATTTTTTCAGGTGCGATTATCGAGACTATGTGAATCAAATTCAGACAATTCCCTTGATAACGCCACCGGAAGTTTTTGGTCTCCACATGAACGCGGGAATAACTCGCGATCTGGATGTATCTAAGATATTTTTTGATTCGATGTTGCAAATTCAAGGTACGGTCGTGATCGGCGACACGAGCGAGCAGGACGAATTATTACTGACAATGAAAAAAGATATATACGGAAAAATGCCCGAGCTGTTTGATCTTGAAGAGGCTCTAAAAGTTTATCCTGTTTCTTACTCTGAATCCATGAATACTGTCCTTATTCAAGAGATGGAAAGATACAACACGCTGCTGCGAGTCATCCGGAGTTCACTAACAATGTTGGAAAATGCTGTCAAGGGGTTGATCGTCATGACATCGGAATTGGAGGTAATTTTTTAAATCTTCTTTTACGGGGCTGAAACATTAACAAATGTAATCGTTTTAATTATTTATGTCTTATCAGGAATGAGACTTTGAAAAAACAAATGAGAAATCAATTTATTATAAGCAACGAATTCAGAAGAGTATGAATTCGTTGTTATAAGGTCGTTTTCTAATTTCTGAAACAGTCAAATGATTCGAATTGTATTTTTGTTTCTATGCAATTTAGCTTTCATAGTAGATTAGATTTTAATTTGGGATATCCGATAATACTTTGAACCTCAAGGTGAAAATTAGAATGTATTCTATCGCAAGAATATCATTTTCTTCATCGATGACATACCAAAGTTGAGAATGTTGCAGTTTAAACAAGTAGCATACTTGCCTCTCAGAGTACCACTCGTTATCGAATGTCGAAAAAATCGCCTCGAACACGCTCTTTTTCTTCAAGACGAGAAATATTTAAGATTCGTAACACAACAGGATATGATTTAGAAATTCTGTTCAAAGTGACGAAAAATCTCCTGAATCTAGAACATCAAGACAGTTTTAAGTCTTGCTAATTAATTATAAAAAATAATCTCAATTTTTATGTTACCTGTCTTCAAATTGTTTTGGAATTCTACTGGATCAATTTTAATAACGGTCCCAGACGTAGATACGCAATACATTTGTTCGCATTTTTTGATCCTCATACTTGTCGCCAGTATCACTGATCCCCTTTTTGCCTTGAAATCTCTTGCGGTTTCTCCCCATAGAATTACGTAAACCTACAAAAAAATATTTCACAACTTTAAAAATATCTTTGAAGGTGTAAAAAACTAAAAATATTGCATAACTTTACAATATTCATTTTACCATTGTTTTATTCGAATCCACTACTTCAATTATCCTTGAAAGATCGTATAGAAATTCATTCTCTATGATTTTGACTTCATTGCTGTTCCACAGGATACCAACTATATCTGATGGTAAATAAAGAGAGAAGTGTTTTACGAAAATTTCACTAAAGCGAAAAAAAAAGAAACAAAACTCCTTACTACTTATTTCACCATGTTTCAAATTTCCAAATTGAGTCAATTGAACCACAGGGTCCTTCTTGTTGATATCTGCTTGAATCCATTTTTTCAATCTGAATTGAATTAAAAAGTGTGATTTAAACTCGGTTATGAATTAGAAAAATATCTAAATAAATGTTTTAAAAATGAGTCTACCCCTCAGATATATCCGTTTTTGGATTGATTTCAAGACGACTATTTTTTTGAAAAGTCAGACTTTTCGTATTACTGTTAGGCGGGAGACGAACTGCAACTTCGCTGATGGCAATAATAGTACCAACTGGACTTTGGAAATTTATTGCTGTTTCATGCCACAATGTTACTGCAATCTGTTTTTCGTTTTCAGTACAGTCGATAAAGTGTCTACTACACTCATGAAAGCTGTTTATTCTTATTTTTCTCATTGGAATAATACCTTCATATTGCTCTCATCGATGATTTCTAAATCACGGATCACTACGTGTTGACCCTTTGCAAGCAATAATTTTGTTGGTCCTACATTAGTAATAGAAGCAACTACATCTGAAATAAAAGTCCATTGAATATTTTAATAAAAAAAGATCAATTAATAGAATTCTTTAGAAACTGCTTACCAACACATCGTGCCACCTGAACTTTTTCTAATATATCTTTTATGAGCGTTCTAGTCTTGAGATTTTCTTTTGTGATCTTAGTTTCCTCTTTGCTGTGTTGCCATTTAGGTAGTGTGGGTTTTGGTTGAGTTGTTGCAATTTTTTCAATCGCTTTGGTTTGGCTTTTTATAACATCCTCTTTGGGTGCTTCAATCGTGATTGTGATCACGTTTTGAGGAATACACAGCTCATACATTTTTTCTCTATTTCTGTAGAACGCCTTCACTATAGCTCGTTGAACTGTCAATTCGGCTCCAACCTTAATAAAATGTATAGATTAAATATGAAAAACAAATTTGAAAGAAAGCGCACAATAATAAAATAATACCTTGAACTTTTTTTCAAACTCAGTTATCCGGTGTCGATAAATTTTTGCGCTTATTTGCCCGCTGGAATCTCTTAAAATGAAATTTGCACGCCACGTGCCAACTGACGTTGACTGCCAATTGGCCATAGAGATGATTTTGCCATTT
Organism: Cremastinae sp. B BG-2022a; assembly: GCA_030522605.1. NCBI lineage: Eukaryota > Metazoa > Arthropoda > Insecta > Hymenoptera > Ichneumonidae > Cremastinae sp. B BG-2022a. Next base: position 68,617 of record JAPYYX010000481.1, on the reverse strand, counting down.
ATTAGGCCACTGAAAATAAAAATTCATTATGACTTCCAAGACTTGGACGTTTCCAATAACTTTTCGTTCAACTCATTTTATCCAATTATCATTTTTTATTTTTCGAGTACCTCATCGAAGTTTCCACAAGCGAAGCTATCGGCACACAATTTTTTAGTTCTGTCATAATAACGAAAATAAACAAATTTTCCCCTCAAGCGCTAACGGCAAACTGAAACCGTCCGCTCACGGCGCTCACCGCTCAGTCCGCTGTTTGTACTGTAAAGTTTATGATTAGCGACGTCTACAGCGAATTTTTCAAACTAACCATCGCGGCGACGTCGAAATTTTTGAAAATGCGTACCATGCATATATAAAGAAAATACATCTTTTTAAAAATCATATATTATAGATATATATATGTACATTTACGATTTTTATTCGCATTTTATTAACATTTACATTATTAGAAATGATGAACAATCAAAAAATTGTTTTACAGCTCTTGGCGGCAAATATGCTAAGTGCCAAAATTCCACAAGCTTGGGCAAAAATGAGCGCGTATCCGAGCTTAAAACCATTATCCAGTTTTGTTAACGACTTCCTGGAGCGTTTAAAATTCCTTAAAAATTGGTTCGATAATGGGAAACCTACGACTTTCTGGATTTCCGGATTTTCTTTCGTTCACGCTTTTCTGACGGGAGCCATGCAAAATTTTGCAAGGAAATACAAAATATCGATCGACAAGATCGATTTCGATTACGAGGTAAAAGAATTTTTTTTTAGTTTGAACTGTATTGTTTTTATTTTCCGAATGCGAATGTCGATCATTATTTGTTTACAAATATTTATATTGCTTTTTCATACTTTTTCACTGCTGTAATTTCGTTACACACATTTTATATACTCGTACAGACTCGTTACGCAAATCGTAAAAAAATGTGAAATAAAATATATTCTTTTCCCTTTTTTTCGTTGAGGTAACGAGCGTATTCGAATCGAATACTGGACCGCAAGACGGTGTTTATGTGTACGGTATGTATTTGGCAGGCGGTAGATGGGACTTGGGCCGTAAATTATTGGCGGAGAGCCGACCGAAAGTGTTGTGGGAAATGATGCCGATAGTCTGGTTGAAACCATGTCTCGCAGTAAACATTGAAATAAGGGGACGCTATGAGTGTCCGCTGTACATAACCTCAGCGCGATTTGGCACTCTCAAAACAACGGGGCATTCGACGAATTACGTCTTATCGCTTCTAATTGATACGGATATGCCGGTAAACCACTGGATCAAGAGGGGACTCGCCCTTCTCTGTCAAATCGACGATTGAGCTCTCAAGTCGCGAAATTTTTTTTTTTTACATATTTTCCTAGCCTCTTTTAACATTTGAGATGAGTTGTGCATTTGACAGCAGGCGCAGCTCTTTCTAGAGTGATACATATCAAATTTTCGTATTGATCTCTTTTTCTCCTAATTTTTTTTTGGGTTCTAAAAAAAAGCAATTCTTTTATTCCTATGCCGATGCGCTTCCTGGTTATGTATGTGAACCGCACTGAATAAATAAACGCGTTCGGGCTATACATATATATGTACATATTATGGCTTATGGTATGGCGGGCGGAAGGAATGCTCCCCGTGTGTGTGCATTATTTCAAACGTTATCCTTCGTGTCGTCACACATTTTGGGGGCGTGGCTCAGCAGTGGAACTCGCGGAGAAAACGTGTATACAGAGTTTCATCACACCTTACCACCTTCCCCAATGACTTTCGCTCTGGCTATACGAAATCCGCCAAGCCCCTATATATATCGTACGAAATATGTTTTAACGCCTCATCCAATCTCAGAGAGATCAGACACACGTGTTTTCTCACCTTTGCGACTGCATCGGGGGACGCCCCGATTTTTTTAATATTAAAAAAAATCGTCTCGTGTCATCACTTTTTGTTGATATTTGTAAAATTTTTACTGTGCCGTCAAATAAAAATTATTTTATCGAAATTTGAAAATTATAATTATTTAATTATATATCCTTTCATTTTTAATATCTACATGTGGAAATACCCAACAATAGTAAAAATACTTATATATTTTAATAAATACTATATATACTAATGGCGAGAAATAGAAAGAAAAAAATTTCTAACCGTTCGATTTGGCGTGGAATGCCCCATATATACTGTAAAATATACATATTTTGTATTTCGATTGAGAATAATTTAAAAATGTAATTCTCTCGAGATCAACAGTGCGACTTTTTATTCGGTCACTCCTAGGTCATGCATTATTGTAATGAACGATTGGAATTCCTTTTTTCATTTCGAAAAGCAGATAAAATTCGCGATAATGCATTCGAATTAAATTGCAGAGTGTTTAAGGTTGGGTCTTGCATATTTTTATTTATTTTTTAATATTCCAACGCGCCCATTTTGTTTTCTCTTTCCTTATTTTCTTTTGCATATCTTTTATATCTTATCAAAATCATCTCTATCGCGGTGTTTTGTTACGAAAATTGTTCCTGGTTCATTTTAATACTTATTTTATTACACAAGAGAGTTTTGTGCTTAACCTATCTGTGGGAATTTTCGTCCGATACGTTCGGGATTATATGTTCATCTCCGTTGTATGATTAGCCTAAAATAAATATTGGATATACTTACAAAAGATATAAAGTTCATCGTTTCGTCACTAAAAAGACAGACACGTACATCGAGTATATTTCGTATCATATATATATAAATATATATATGTTAATACCAATCAACACAATTGAACGATCTAACGCATGATGTACGAATGCTCGAGTTAATAAAATTTTCCTTTCAAATAACTTCCCAGGAGAATCCGAAAAAATGAAATGAATAATAATTTCATTATCTTTCGCGATTATCATTGCAAAAGAATATAATTTTTCGAATTCATTTATTTTGAATGCGATTATATAAGTAATGACGGGGTGTGCGTTGAAAATATTGTGAAGGAAAAGTAATTGGATTTTGAAGATTCTTATATCTCAATAATTTACAGAATTATTTGGTTGTTGATTCGATATTATGAATTCGAAAAAATGCAACCGGGATGACGAGATGTCGCGCTAATCGCGGATGAGAGTCACTGGCAGCGATGTGTCTGGCAGCCACGAGAGGAGCTCGTTGAGCGAAGCGCAGCGCTCGAGTCTCCGTGGGTGTTTAGTTTCGTGTTTGGCATCACGTTATTCCCTCGACTTTGTGACTTTTCTCTCGTTTTATAAAACATCGTAAACTGAAAGGGTCGAGGTAGAGAGGTGAAAGAAAACGTCAGCGTGACACCCGATGGACAGTGATCGAGGAAAAGTAAGTTATGTACGGGAAAATTGTGCAATGATACAAGAGAGAAAGAGAGAGAGAGAAATTAATCAGCGCGTAAGCCGGGCGGTACGGAAAGTTTGTGGTCCCTGTGATCAATGAACTCTGGCTCTGCGTGTTTTGGGGCGTGCTACCGTGCCCTTTTCCTCTTTTTCCTCCGATTTCCATAATGCGGCGCGCGCTCCGTTTTATCGAGAATTCACTACCGAATGGCCCTGCTGTCGACTCGCTCGTCATCACGTCCTTGAGACTCTCAACCATTTTTTGCGACACTTGCTCTTTTTATTAACTTCTTTTCATTCTTGTCGCACTTTCCGGATAATAACGGAGCGCTTGCGACTACATAGATGTCGTAACTTGCTACGTGTGTGATTTTTCACGTCCATGTATTTCCGTGTTTAATGTAACCACGACTCCTGCGTGCGCGTAGCTGTGTTCTCATGTACGTAAAAATTGTGATTAGTGTGCGCAAGGACCCTGCCTCTTCTTCCCTGTAAGTTTTTGAACCCACTTTTTTATTTCCTTCCTTTTTCCTCTTCGTTTCGATCGTCACTCTTGAAAAGAATCCGGACAGAATTCTCGCCCCTTTTTTTTTGTCTCTCATTCCCCTCCGTCGAATCTTCCGAGATGCGTATTTCTCTTCTCGTTTTTTACTCATTATTGCAATTCCGTGTCTCTTCTGTCATCATCGCTCTTACATCAGTAATGAAATGACATTCGTTGCGCTTTCAGCTTCACCACAAACGCGATCCACCTTTTTTTTTCTCTCTCTCTTTGCCAAATGTTTTTATGTCATGATTTTCAAACCGATCGTAGTTTGCAGTAATATATTATTATTAATAATTAATAGCAATATCCTGAACTATTAATTGGCTCATATAATTATTTATTCGAACCAAACAAATTTTTTATAATTTATGATTATTTGTTTCAAATAATTATATTTTTTAAATTAAGCAATTCATTAAAAATAAGAATTTTTATTTTATTTGCTTGAATGGTACATTAAATTATTTAATTTTCTTTTAGTTTGAAGTAATTTTGAAATGTTTCAAAAAAGATTCTGCAGTCATCGAAAGCTTCCATTATTATTATTTATACAATGAAATTTTTATTTATTAATGAATGTTTAAAAAGTATTTAGAAACATTAAAGTAAGTAATAAATTAAGAAATTCTATTTTATTAATTAAAAAGCGCTCTTTCAGATGTTCACCTGACAAAATCTGCATTTTTGGAGAGGAAAAGGATAATTGAAAAGGTTCCACTTCAGTCCATTGGCAGGGCCAATCAGCAAGGCGGACAAATGATAAGAAAATGAATGATATAGACAATATAGGGATGACTGGAAGTTCCAAAATGCCTCACAGTCACTCTACTCCGGCAGGTGTGGACGGTGGCAGCAGAACACCGCCGACTACACCTCGCAAGGCCGGAAAGATGCTTGCTGTGCGTGTCCAAATGCTCGATGAAACAGTTACTATGTTTCAAGTACAGGTAAAATACTGTGGAATACTAAAATAAGGTTGCCTTATTAGCAAATTGATTGGTAGCGACATTATAATATCCTCCATTTCCATCACTATTGATTTTTTTTTTTTCAAATTGTAATTAATATTAATGATACACATTATTTGTTACAGTTTTATCCTTGAAAATTTAATCTTGACAAAAGTTAATAGAATTTTGTAATTTTTTTTATTGATATTTCATTTTTAATGTTTCCATTTCTCTAGTTTCCATGAACAGTAACTTTATACATATAGCACTCATGAGAGATAGTATTAAGAAAAAATTCATTTCAAGTTAAAGGCTTTTGTTTTTTTGTTTTTATTAATAATTCGTGTGCTTTTTTTGGTTTAGATCCATAATAATTTTACACATTATTCGCGAATTATAATCAACTCGGGGCGCGTGCATAGGTGTGAGACGATGCTCGCTCCCGTCTCGAGTAATTGCCGACTATTCAAGCTTTGTGCTGTGTGGGCACTTTAACTTAACCGCCTCACTATTCGGGTCAAGAGCTATCGCTTGCAAGTCCACTTTACACAGTCTTCTCTTCGGCGTGTGTCCTTTTCCCGCTGGATCGACGAACTGGCACTCAATTATCTCCCTGGGCCAATTATTTTGCTGGAAAAGGTTCTTGTAGCTTACGAAACATTTTCGGAGTTTTCAGAATTTTACTGGAGCTTTTAAAATGTTGTTCGTGCGAAAATAATTCGAATGAAGCGATTGTCGTCAGTACCGTAAAAAAATTGCGAAAAATTGAGACTAAAAAAAATAACGAGTTTCGGTAACAATTTTGACCTTGCCAGATTGATTTAACCCGCATTGAAATATTAAATTGGCATTTGACTGATTGCCATTTACCTTGGCTTATTGTAACGCTCAGAGACGCACACTTTGTTCTCAAACGTGATCTACAGCATATTATTCTTCCGCAGGGGTGAATTATTAGGGCACATAATCTCTCGTGTGTGTTAGTATGCACAATATGTGTGTTAAACGTTCATGTAAAAGATTCCGTGAGCTGACGTATCGATTTTATAGAATTTTTTTCAAGTCCTTTCTCGAGTTATTTTTTATATATTTTTATTCCAGCGTAAAAGTATCGCTCAAAAATTGTCACCGCAACATTTTTGTAATTTCCATTAGTTTATACTTTTTCTCGCAATGCAGATAGAATATGTATGCGAGCGATATTTATATACAATAATATATATTTCATTTTTGTTTCTCTTTCTCATACCTCGATTTATTTTTCAGGCCAAAGCTCTAGGAAGGGTCCTGTTTGATCAAGTTTGCAAACAGTTACATCTCTTGGAAGCCGATTACTTTGGTCTCGAGTATCAGGAGCCCAATGGAACAAAGGTAAATGATTTTATTTACAAGCATCTTCATGTAGTCAATTGAACATTTTCACAGACTTTGGTAGATTTTAATTTATTCAAAAAAAGTGTTTTTTCAAATGAATTGTTAAATAAATGGATTATTTTTTTTTAGTACTGGCTCGATTTGGAGAAGCCTGTTTGTCGGCAAGTGGGTCTTTCACTGGTTGATCCGCTTTTGAGATTTTGCGTAAAGTTTTATACCCCCGATCCGGCCCAGCTCGAGGAGGAGTTCACGAGATACTTGTTCTGTTTGCAAATAAAGCGCGATCTGTCACACGGCTTATTGCAATGCAATGACAACACTGCCGCATTGATGGCGAGCTACATCGTGCAAGGTCAGTAAACTCCGTACGGAAACGCCAATAAATGTTCCCCGAGTTTGCCAAATATACGTCACCAATTTGGCCAATGCACCTTTTCGCCGTGAGACGCGAGCGATTCGTCCCTCGTCTCCTCTCTTTTTTCTGCCTTCGAGCCATTCCTGATTATTTGCCAAGTTTTCTTACTCGCTCTCTCCTCGCGACTCGTAGTCGAATAAACTTTTTTTATTACTTTTTTTTTCGTTTTGAGGACTGGAGGAGAATTTCCAGCGAAAATTGGCTGCACGAGACAAGAAATGGCTCGCATTCGTTAATAACTGTTTCTGTTGATGTTTTCATGCGGCAATCGCCCTTTGTGCTTGCAGCCGAGTGCGGTGATTACGCCATTGAAGATTATCCCGATCATACATATTTATCAACGTACAAGTTCGTGCCTCATCAAGATCAAGAATTGGAACGACGCATTATGGAAAATCACAAGAAACATGCGTAAGCCTTTTTATGTAGTCTCTTTTTGCCATTACATTGAACAATAATTTCTTTAGCAATCGCATAATGTATATTTCGTATGTATGTTCTTTTGTACATGTATGTTCTTTTCGCAAATTAGAGGGCAATCACCGGCCGAGGCAGACCTCAATCTTCTCGAGACAGCACGGCGTTGCGAATTATATGGAATAAAAATGCATCCTGCCAAGGTAAATAAATTCAAAATGTCCCCATTCTTCTTTAAAATTTATAAAAACTTAATGTTACTTTTTAAGAACTTTGAATAATTATTTCTTGATATTCAGGATCACGAAGGAGTACCGTTGAATCTGGCAGTGGCGCACATGGGAATCGTCGTTTTTCAGAATTACACAAAAATTAACACATTCAGCTGGGCGAAAATTCGTAAAATCAGCTTCAAGAGGAAACGATTTCTAATAAAATTGCATCCCGAAGGTTATGTAAGTTTTTCTGTGTATTTATTTATTAAAAGTAACAAATTGTTTCTCGAGTTGCTTACGTTTTTTCTTATGAATGATATTTTTTTTCACAGGGTTTTTACAAAGATACCGTAGAATTTTTCTTCGAGGGACGCAACGAGTGTAAAAACTTTTGGAAAAAGTGCGTCGAGAATCATGGCTTTTTCCGTTGTTCCGTTGTCAAGAGAGTCATTAGGCAAAAAACGCGAGTGCTGAGTCGTGGCTCTTCCTTCAGGTATAAAAGATGACTACAGTTTAAATAGAAAATAACATTTATCAAAAAAGAATAGAAAAGTATGTTTACTTACCAAACCATACTAAACGGAATTTATGATGTACTATCATAAAAATTGCTATTACTTTATATTACAATCGTGCTTTTACTTTCCACCAGGTATAGCGGCAAAACGCAAAAGCAAATCGTGGAGTTCGTCCGCGATAACTACGTCAAGAGGCAAACGTTTCAGAGGTGAGTGAACTGTGAATGCTCGGGGTGTGAACGTTAAAAAAAATTAAAAAACGAACGTGAGAGACGCGAATGGAGGCGATTACTGTCGGAATATCGAAAGTAATAATTGGTAGATAGTGCATGAGTACAATATTATGCGTATAAACGATCCTCGGATCCCTCTGTAAACCCCTCTATATTTTTGCCCCCTGATTGTTGTTGGTTTGAATTCAATTCGATACCATCGTGCACCGATTTTAAAAAAATAATTGGCACAGTCCCAATTATGGGACATGAGCCCTTTCAGACTTACTTACGTGTCTATATTTATTGTTATTATTTTTATTATTATCAATAATATTATCATCAAACACGCATTTGCACCGAAATTTCCCTCCCTCCCTCCCTCAGAGTTACCCGATCCACCAAATGTTGCAATTCTCTGCCGGAGACTGGACAACTTTCGAATGAAAAATTTACTGTCGAACTTGAGAAAATATTTTGAGTCGTAATTAGTAACTATTATTTTTTCTTTTTCTTATAAGTTTTTGTGTATTTTAACAATCCCCTTGTGAACTTTTATTAAAAATCTGAAATTTCACGTCGTGTTTTGAGGAAATTAGGAAATATTATTTCAGGTTGAGATTGTTGTGTATTGAATTGTTTTTTTTTTTCATTTAAACTTTTTCAATAGATGTTTGAAAAATTGCTCGACTCTTTGCTGAATATTTGGCTATTTGTACAATTTTTTTCTCGACGATCCAATCTAATTTTTTTTTCAATTTTTTGTCATTCTTTCTAAACTGTCTTTCTGTCTACTTCTCGTCTCTGTTCCTTTCGATTTTATATTTACGTTTGTTAGTGTTGCCTGCTCGGACAGGGGTGGCGGGGAGTCAGGCTCACCATCAGGCACGAAAAAACCCGAATGATCGATGTACCCTTTTTCAAATATTTCATCGGTGATGAACAAAACAAACGATACGAAAGAAAAAAAATTAATCTCTTTATATTTCTGTCTAAACTATTTAATATTTATATAGAAAAGCCAAGAAGCGTTTCCAACATACAATAACACATTCGGTTTACGAGTCACTCATTCCCAAATTCAATAACATCCAGATACAGATTTAATCGTCTTCGATAGATTGTAGAAAAGATAGAAATTCACCTAAAAGCTTTCCCTTGACTATGTATACATTAATTCACGTTCTATGAATTCGATACATAGAATTTGTAAACAACTTTGCAGGATTTTATTGGTCCGCAAAAGAAAGCATTTATTATAATTATTAAGAACAATCCTGATTAGGAGAAATGTCTAATATTGTACAAAGTACAAATCTTAATATATTTTCGTATATTAAAAAGTATATTTTTTAAAATTTATATTATATATTTAATTGTTTTCTTAAATTTTTGTACTTTCTAAAATACTCATATGAGATTTAGATTTTTTAAGCACATGAAATGTCGGAATTTATTTTTAAAATGAACCTCGATGCTTCTCTTTTTCAACAGTAAAAAATGTCTACGCCTCATTTTCGCTTTCTTTTTCCCCTTTTTCATTTTATTCTGTAAAAATGATAATCGTTGGACGCACAATTATTGGAATAACACACAAGAGAGAGAGGGAAGCTGGGATCCCGCGCGCACTTTCTTCACTTCTCTCTCGATATTTCACTCTCTTTTTCTCTCTGATTCTATCTCTAGCTAACTCACAATCACTCCCCTCTCAGTGTCTCTTTATTATTCACCCTTATTTCGCCTTGAGCATGCATAAATACCAGGATTATCAATTTTCAACGTGCCTATCTCTCAAGGATGAATAAAAGATTTTCAATAACTCAACCTTGAAATCCGAAAATAGCGAGAAATGGCAACAAATTCGCGATATGATCCTTGTAATAATTAAGAAAAAAAAAATTAACACGATAGGAAAATGCAACATGATTTCTATACACTTTCCCCCTTTCACTTTCTCTACAGAAAACAAGCACTTCGAATCGTGTGTGATGAATATGACAAATTTTAGAAATGATAGAAAAGAAATGAATTAAAAGGACAAGACATTAGTTTTTAAGATATCAACTGAATCTCGATGAAGAAAATTGACTTTATTTAGTAAAATATTGGAAGGAAAAATTGAGTTGTTAGAAATAATGATGAATTATAGAAAAAAAAAATTTGAAATATATTAGAAAATAATGAAGAATTAATAGAAAAAAAGAATTGTTAGAAAACCTTAGAGGGAATTGAAGGAAAAAAAGGTGATTGGAGGAATTAGCCTGTCGATCTGGCGGCATAGGTCTGATGCTGAACTTGACTCTCTCTTGCTCGCAGGTCCAATTCGTTCCGGCAGACTAGCGGTGGTAGGGCATTGCAGGGCTCGGAGGGGGGAGGCTATCGCGGCGCCACCCCAAGCAGCTCCCTTATGGGCAGCTCCAGCATCTCGGCCCACCCCCTCCTGCCCCTCGGCGACCCTGGTATGTACCACGACCGAATACCAACCCACCACGAGGCCACCACAGGACTCAAAAAAAAAAACGCAAAAAAACAATACGCTTTTCTTTCTCTCTCTTCATTTTTTTCCTCTCTTCTTTATTTACAAAAAATACTCTTTTGTACCTCCTATTTTTATTCTTTTTTTTTCACGATTTACAAGCTATTTTTTTTCTCTACTTTTTTCTATCAATTTTTCTCTCGTTTGCTTTATTTTGTACATACTGTCCTTTCGTAGAGTAGACTTAGATTCTATCGTACGTACAAAAGAGAACGTATACACGTGCGTGTATATATTTAAGATTTTTATTTCTCTTTATCGTGCACAATAAGACGCGTGTATATAGATATAAGTAGGATGGCTTCAAGTAATTTTGCCCGGGCTGCATTATTATTGGATTGGAGGTAGCCGGGAGAGAACGATTTTTGAGGCGAATGCTGACGAGGAAAATGGGCTTGGAACACAATGAGGGGACATTTGTCGAGAGAATGAGGAGTGGAGTTTGACGAAAAAGCTTTTTGGATTGCTCGCTTCGCGAGGTTCAGTCTTTTTCTATCTTTTCATTTTTTGTTATTTTTCTCTTCAATGTAAAGACGGAGATAGATTTATTTCAACACTCTTCAATCTGTACATTCTTCATTTATCATTAATATTTTTGCTAATGCGTTAAAAAAATATTATTATGTTGGGACTGAACCTCTGAAAAAATTTAAATCGCTTGCACACAGCTCGAACCTTCGCTTTCTTACCTATTCCCGAACAGATCGGTCGTCGATATCGAAAGATTCCGACACTGCGAACAATTTCTTTTCCGAGGAACGGATGTAACCGCCTGACATCGATTGGCAAGTTTTTGGGTAATCAGTGTCGGTGTGTGAATTTGAGAAGCGCAGCATGATTTTTTTACTATACGAAGATATCACCAAAGAACATTGAGAGTAACAATAATTAGAAATAAATCCAAAATTCTATTTAAAACAAGTGAAAAAAGTTGAAATTGTGCAAAAGTTGAAAAAGAATAGTGGTAAAGTAAAGTAAAAAAGAGGTTTCAGAAGGATAAATGAAAAGGGAGAGAGAATTTTTTTTTTTTTTTTTTGAAACAGAGTGCTAAAGTGGAGAGTAAAAATGTTAAAAAAAAAAACTATTTTGCAGCATTGGGAACGCCGGCTCTGTCTCTATCATGCGGTTCGATGACACTGGATTCTCCGACGACTGTGACGAGTGTCTCGATGGGAGGGACGAGTCATCACCGTCGCGAAGACACAGCTATGTCATCACGGACGTTAACGTCCATCGACGTGCATTCACCGGCTACCCCCAGCCTGGGCCATCCGGGCCACCGTCAGTTGCACCACCAATTTGCTATGAGCCAACATCAGCAGCGGATCTCGGCAGCAGGTCGTATCAGCCCCTCTAACAGCAGTCCACCCGAATTTCCGGCCCCGCGACCGATGCCCCGTCACCCGTGGCAGCGCTCGGCGAGCTGTCGCGAGCTTTATGCCTCGAGTTTCGAGGATTCCGGGGCGGCTCGGACCCGGGACGTCAACGAGGCCTCGTCGCAAGACGACGTAGTCAAGCTGCCGTCCCAGGGCGAGCTCGACAAACCCGTGACCCGATACGACACGAGCAATCGCTCGTACAGCGCGGCGAGCTCGAAACTCCCCTCGCTGGATCACGATTCGGTACCCGAGCGCGTCTACAGCAGCTCCTATCCTGGCACCTCGTCGCTATCGACCGAGTCTGGCCACGAGGAATCCGGCCAGGCCGGAGACCTCTCCCACGACGATCTTTCCCACGATTCTTACGAGCTCCTTGAGCGCGAGCACGAATTTGAATACCCCGAATCTTATTCCTCTCCCAGGGACGATGAAAACGCATCCGAGAGCGACGACGAGGGAATCGAGAGGGAGATGTTCCAGATGGACTCTGAGACCGATTCCTTCGTCAAGCACAGATCCGTTAAATCCTCCGATAAGCAGCTATTCAAATCCGTGCTCGCTGACCTCAAGAACAATAGAGCCATCGATCGGTACTCGGTTGGCGGCGCTGGCGCCGGTGGTAAAAACAACGAGTCGAACCTCGTCGTTACCGAGTCGAGAATTCAGCGAACGGGTACACAGATCGAGCGCAAATTCGAGACAAGGCACGCGAATTCGATCGAGGCTAGCAAACCGCCCTTACCCCATCAAGATTCCGCGAGAAAGGACCCGGTAGTCGTGCAAGTGCAGAAGCAAAAGGTTACGGTTTTGAATGAACTCAAAAGTCTTAAGCCAAAACATAAAATGATTTCCCACGTCGACTCCGAAGTTTTGAGGGACGAGGGAATCATGAGACCGAAATCTCGAATCGACGATGATCTCAGTCCCGTGGATCCTAACAGAACGATCTTCGAGGCTCCGATTTCTCGAGCTCGTACCGTGCGAGCTCGGAGCATCGCGAGTATCGAGGATCACGCTGCGCCGAGAGCCTACGTCGAGACCGGTAGTCTCGGAAGATCCCAAGTCCACTCCAGCGACAAGAGACGTCGGGACGAAGACTTGAAGATCGAGAAAATGGTCAAATCCCTGGAGAAATCAATAGAGAAGGAACGAAAGATCAATGAGAATCGGGAGAACGAGCGAGAACGTAAAAGAACCGAGAGAGAAAATTCAAGAGAGGCCAGAAGAATGGAGCGAGCGGATTCGAGAGAGCGGAAATCGATTTCCAGAGTTGAATCGAGGGAAAGACGAAGCATGGAACGATTGGAGTGTTATGACATTCCAAAAGTTCGAGAGAGGATGGACTCGCGGGATCTTCGACGAAGCATCGAGCGTCTTGACTCCAGAGAACGAAATCACGACAGAAACGGACGTCGTCACGAGAATCGCGTGAAGAGCGTCGAGAATCTCGATCGTAGTCCGAAAGAGAAAAACGCTGGGCGTTATCACGATGTCAGGGAACGTAGAGAGCGAAGCATGGAGCGTCTGGATTCCAGGGAATCAAGAAAAAGTCCGGGACGTTCACACGTGGATTACGAGCAACGACACACGCTGGAGCGATTCGATTCCGGGAACAAGAGTCCCAGAGACCGTCCGAGTCCTCGGGGCAAGAGCGTCGACAAACTGGTCCTCGAGGTGGCTCGAGAACCACCCGGGCCAACTTTCGACTTCGATCCCAGAACGATCGAGCGCCTCAGTTCCCTCGAACGTTATGACTCTCTCGAGAGAACTCTGGAACGCCATCGGGAAAAGTTTCTCCATGGTAGACGTAGTTTAAGCAAGCTCGACTCGCGGGAGAGAAAAAGTTTCGAGCGGCTGGATTCAGGTCGTGACGGACGGAGCTTGGACTCCAGGCTCGAGGATCTGGACTTTCGTCGAAACAGTGATTTCCTGGAGCAGAAAGACGGCAAGAGAAGATCCCGAGGTGAGAGGGAAGAAAAACCGCGAGATCGGGAGGAAAAACCAAAGGAACGGGACGACTGGCGGAGTCTCGAGCGAGCGAGAAAGGACGACGAGAGACGAGAGCGCGAGAGACAATCAAAGCTCTCCCTCGAGTCGAGAACTGAAACGATAATCGGCGTTCCGAACGAGAGGGAGGCACTGCGATCAAAGTCCGTTTTCGGCGAGTACGATCCAAAAATCGTCGGTGGAGTAATCGTCGGTTTCGACGACAGCGTCCTCTCGTCTCACTCTCCAGTCGAGCGAACCAAGAGCGATCCTAATCCCGGACGACCTCGGATCGGATCTAACTCGAAGCGGCACATGCTCATGCATCAGAAATCGATTGACTTGACTCCAGCGGACTCCGGGGACGAGGATCCATTCTCCGATGGACCAAATGGTCGAAGGGCGAACCAGGAGATTCCTTACACTCTTCACAAACGTCACGTAATGAACGGAACGGCTTCCGACGAGAAATCAGAATCCGACAGTGGAAAGCAGCAGTCTCGAGGAGCCAGGACGACGAAGGATTTACCGAAGTTACCTCTGAAAATGGTGACGGACGTTTCTTGTCTCGATTTATCCAAATTGACGCCTACGACGAGCGTGAAAGCTTCTCCTGAAAGACCGAAAAGTATTCTCATCAGTCCCGACAGCAAGACTAAAAAATCCTCGGAGAAAAAAGGGCCATCGAGTCCGAGCATCAAAGTTTCACCAGATTCGAAGACTCTCGGACCTCCGTTGTCTCCGAAGGATGGCAGTCCATCAAGAGGATCCTCAGACCGATCACCAGTCAAGGTCAAAAGTCTAGACAAGAAGTCTTCCAAGCTCTCGCCAACGGAGCCCAGCGTTACGATTATATCCGTAGTCGACAAAAGATCGTCGCCGAAATTGTCACCAACCGATCCGACCGTCACGATCGTCTCGGTCGTTGGGAAATCAAGATCTCCGGATTCGAGCTCGAGAGGATCCGGCTCGGAAAAGTCACCTCTCAAGGGAAAAACTCCATTTAATTTGGCAGAAGTCGTTGGCATGGAGATAAAAAAAGAGATCGAGAGAAGAGAGAGCGAGAAGCTTCGAGTCCCGGATGACGGTCTCGAGAAACAGGACAGCATTGAAAAAATTCCTCTGCCGGAGATACCTACAAAAACGATGACGAGAGAAAAGAAACCGCCTTTGCCTACGAAAAGCAGCTCCACCGAGAGAGCTCGATCGGAGAAGCCAGCTCTACCCGCAAAGCCGACCGTACCGTCGAAGGAAAATCTTGCGATTAAACTGGCAGAGGCTGCGGAGAGGATGACCATGGAAAAAATCGCCTCGGAGAAAAAATCCGAAAAACGTTCCTCGAGTCCAAGAGCTCAGGATATAACCGAAGAGTCCAAGGAGACGAAGCAGAAAATTCCGGAAAAGCCAAAAATCCTGGAAAAGCCAAGCATCCCGGAAAAAACGAAGAGAATTCTCGACAGGATAGAATCAAGATTTTCCGAAATAAGTAAAAATTCACCAACGAAGGTATCGCGTCCAAGGATAATAGACACTGGCTACGACGACTTCGTCGACCCTGTCGCGGATCTACCGCTCGACGATGTTCCCGTAAAACCGGCTCTGGAGCTCGACAGTCTGAAAGTCCCGGATTTCAATCCGTTCATGCTTCGACCACACGCCGAGCCCCTGAGATCAAAATCCTTGTCGCTCGCGGAAGAGAAAGCCCCGATCGACACTCTGCTCTCGCCGGAAGTTGAGAACAAAGTTTTCGTCTCTCAGGACGTTTCGCCGAAACGTCAGAAGAAGGGAGGGAAATTGGACCCGAAAAAAGATTTCAAGAAGCAATCAAAATCGCTCGAGGGTGACAAACCTCCCTTGAAGAAGAGTTCATCGAAGGAATCGAGGATTTCCCCGGCTAGCTCGAAAATCGACAAGTCAAAATTGAAGCTGGGGGAAATGCCTCAGGAAATAATAATAATAGACTCGACGGACGCTGAACCGGAAGTGAGTATAGTCCAGAAGGGAAGATCAAAATCCGTGACGAGACTCCCGGACAGATCGTTCTCCGGATCGAAGGAGGAAAAGGACGATACGAGGAAACCACGAGCTAAATCTGCCTCGGTTGACGACGACATGATAAGAGGCTCTGCCATTTTATTAAAAACGGATAAGCAGAGACCCAGGTCTTTGGGAATTTCTAAAAGTCTTGGAAGCACGGAAAAGGATACCGGTGAAAGAGTCTCACCGAAAAAAACGAAAGTCCGAGGAGACTCGAAGGACAAAACGACTCCAAAAGCTTCACCCTCAAAATCAGCGAAAGTCTCGCCGGAGAAACCTCCGGAGCCTATTATCGTCGAGGCGACGATCGTCAAGAGAATTTTACCGGAGTTGAAAAGTTCAAAGCCAGCGACACCGGAAGTGGAGGAAAAATCAATTCCTGAAGAGATTTCCCCGGGGAGAACGTCAAAGTCGCCTGTAGCTTCGAGAAAGTCACCTCAGACTCCTGTTCTATTTGCCAGGACGCGTCTCGGATTGTCGGAAGGTAGCGCGATCGGCTTACAACGTCAAGGAGCCGCGCTCTCTCCAACGGCGCAACGAAGAGCAAAATCCCTCGACGCCGCGGTGATTCCTCTTCATAAATTACCTGCAGCCGATGCATTTTCCAGCAAGGACGATACGGTCGATACTCTGGAGGAATCTGAGGAACGACTGCAGGAAGGTGGAACGCAAAACGTCAAAGTTTCGATGCCGGAAGCTTCGCCGAATCACAGATCCGAGAGCACGGATCACACAACAGTTCCAGAAATTTTCACGGATTCTCTCTCGAATACGGAAACTTCGGCGCAATATCTGGAATCGCCTCTGACCGAGTGCCAGGAAATTACTGCTTGTCCGGATTTAATTCCGTACGAGCACGACGCCCTGGCGAAGGCGAGAGAAAAGGAAAATGAACAACTTGGTCCGAAGATCGAGGGCGCGACGAGATTCATCGACCAGAGCTCCGTCGAATCTGGAGCCGAGACCGATGTCCCCCAGGACATAAGCGTCGACCCGAAAACTTCAACGGGAGGAAGTGAAGAGACGAAAAGTCCTCTTCCTGAGAGGCTGAAGAGGCTCGTGGATGCAGAAAAACCGAGAGAAATTTCGAGCGATAGTTCTGACGGTGAGAAACGAGAGAAAATCCCTCCAGCTCTGCCGGCGATCGACGATGAAATCCGAGAAGAGATTGAACAACTTCCGAACGTCACGGTCCACACTGTGGACAAAAAATCCGAATGCCCGGTTGACCTCGATTACCTGGACGCCGATGATAATCCTGACATGGTCAAATCCCCGATTCAAATTTCCATCGAGGAGTGCTCAGACGCTGAAGCCCCTCCGAGTGACGAGATTCATGATGAGATTCTAGATCAAGTTATATTTCAGGCTAAGCAGACGGAAAAGCGTCGCCTCGACTCGGGTGATACTTCCGAGGACACCCTGGACGCTCTGGACGCTCAGATTCAAATGCAGACGGTCGACAGCGATTTGTCATCCCCGGATTACGGTGTCGACAAAATGGATGAGAAAACTCTCGTGGAAGTCGAGCTGACTCCGGAATATCTTGAGATGAGGAAAGATGACGAGGAAGCTGAAGATCTCCCCGAGGACGAGCCCACGAAAGTTGTTACCAAGGAGGAGGAGGAGGAGGAGGAGGAAGAGTCGAACAAGCTCGAGGTCGACAAGAAATTTCGCCTGAGTACTGAGAGGTCGAGAAGCGAGGAAACTAACACCTGGACTCCGGATCGCGAGGATCCTGACTCGAGTTCCTGCTCGATAGCTCGTCCTCTAGGGATCGGACCGGTTCAACCGATCTTCGATCGAAGGGAGATCGCTATGATCAAAGAGGCGAGAAGAGAATTCTCGGTCGAGGAGGAGAGCAGCAGCTCCCAGGCGAAGCCTCCGGAATTGAGCTCGACCTGGAAGCCTTTTCCACTGGAAAGTTCGGGGAGCTCGAGCCTGGACGACGGATGGATGCCCCAGGACGACGGGAATCATCATCAATCCCAATCAGAGGACAGCAACGGTCCGAACGAGGACAGTTTCCAGGAAGACCTCGATTTTCCAACTGGACTCGTCTATCCGATAAATCCTGACATGATCGCTAATTACGGAGCCTTCGCACTGTCCAGAACGCTCTCGAGAATTTCTGAACGTTCCACGACCTCCGAACAGGACAAGAGCGACTTGGAGGACTCATTCAAACCAAGCTCTCGGTCTCCGAGTCTCGATGACGAGTCTTTGATCTCCAGTGACCATCAACCGTCCTTGTCGTCGGATCCACCGTCAGGAACGGCGCTTCCTTCTGTCTCCGATGACAGGAGAACTTCCTCGGAGCTGCCGGACATTCCTATCGACGTTCCGGGCCAGGAAGACGAGACCAAATCTCCGAGATCGAGAAAATCGAGACTCCAAATTCAAGCTTCGGAGGAATGGCCATCGCCTCCTAGTTCACCAATTTTCGATAATCCCGTTGTCAGTCACGTCGAGACTTATTACATGGAGATAAAACCGGAAGAGGCCGTCAGGGTGACCGTTACGGACTCGACGCCGGACAATACTCCAGGTCGAGCCGCGGATGAGAGCGATTCGAGCGACGAGAATCGAACTCTCCACGACGATTTGCATTCCACACTGATGGAGGACGGACAGAGTTCCGCCTCGGCTACGACGATCGACGGCACCGTTAAAATCGCTGTCAAGCCGAAATCGAATTCTTACATAACTGGATCGTCCCATAGCGAGGACACATCTATGGGGCTTTCCATGTCCGAGTGGTCCAGCTCGAACAACACGGTTCGGCAATTTTGTCAATATTCTGGAACGAAATCCGATGACAATTCCCTCGCGGAGCTCGGAGCCTCAATTTCCGATTGGTCCGGAAGTACGACGGTTATTCCTCAGCAATATTATTCAACAGCTGCGGAAAAAAGTCAGAGCGACACGACGACCTCCGACAAGAGTGTCACGAGCATGAGGCCGAATTCTAAATGTCAACACATTGACAGCCCAACGATGGAGGATCAGCAGGAAAAATTGAGAATGTTTAAGGACGAGGATGTCGACGGTAACGATCGTTTCTTGTCGAGAAGAAGCGAAAATCCTGACGAGTTTGACGAAGCACGAAAATTCGTCGAGAGCCAATTCGACGCTGCGTCTCGTAGACGATTCGAAGAGAATCCTGAAAGTTACACTGACATATCACCTCCTCGTATTACTTTTCAGAATGAATTCGAGGAGCCGGTGGAGGAGGACATTGACGAATTGGCGGGGCCCTTGCCGAGCATCCCCGGCCCGATTCCCGAGGAAGACGAGGACGATCAGCTCTACGACAATGTACCGGCGATGAGGTACACGAGTCTCGATCAGGTGCGGATGAAAGTCAGTCCTGGTGACAGTTCCGAGGACATGCATGAGCGTTACGCCGATCTGGCGTCTCGCGGACGATCCGGGGAGGAGGAGTGGTCCTTCGACGATCAACATCAGAGGCTGTCCTCGATCGAGAGAGAGAGTTCCTCAAAATCTCCAGCTCCGAAGTTAGATCGAGGCTACGGAGAATCCTCTCAGGAGAGTCGATACGGGACCAGGTCGACGGAGAGACCCGTGGTCGTCACCGGGAGAGGAAAATCGACGCCTTATTACTCGACAACGAGTCTAAGCGGAGAGTCAACGACGTCGAGCCCTCCGATGCAAGTCAGAGCGCAAATCAGGACGAAAACGATGGCTTACTCGTCCTGCAGAAGTCCACAGAGCGAGGGCGACACTTCCTCGAGTATGGACAGTCCCGGACACACTCCGGACCGCGGACAACGAGCTTATCGTAGAAAACGTCAGCAGAACGCGAAAAGACGTCACAGAGTCGCGGTCGACCTCGAACTCCGGGACGGACACGTCGTCTCCAGCACGGACTCGAGTTTCGACGTGACGAGCATTCCTCCTCCGCTATTAGCGGAGCCGAGCATCGATATCGCCGACGAGGACGAGCCAAGCCAGGAAAAGCCTTAAAATACCAACAAAAAAAAAACTTACAAAGTGTCAATTCTTTGACGTTTCGACTGTCCTCGAACGTTTTTGTTTGCCTCGCTTTTTTTTCTCTTTTTCTTTCTCGAGGACTCAAAAACAAATCGGGATTGGGATCTCGTCGATTTTCGAGAACGCGTGGAATTTCAATAAGAATGAAAGAAAGTCCCGATGAAGGAGATTTTTTAAAAATCACAACGACGAACGTCAATAGAGGAAAGCAATCGGCGAACGAACCGGCACACGTGCCAGGCGTTCAAATAATTTTATTAATCTAGTCACGCGAATGGTTTCTCCGAGATTAAATTGTTCGGTATATATGTATATATATTTATATACATATATTTTATCGTTATAGATAATGTATTATACGGAATTGAATCGCTAATAGATATCCTTCCGGTGAGGATACACTGTTCACGACTTTAGTATCGTCATGATCTCAGATTGTGCCATTATTTTTTTTTCTTACGAGCCGAGAGCTCGAAAAAATCGAAGAAACATTTTTCAAAATATTTTTTATAGTTTAAATCATTCATTTTTTAATCAATTTATAATTCGAGCAACCTCTCTCTTTAATAATTTCTTGAGCTTTCGTAATTTGTGACAATAATTTTAATTGAAAAACCAGATTGTTACATACTCTTGATTTCTCGTATGAAGAATTTTTTTTTTCTTTTGAAGCTTTTCACATTTTATGACTCGTTATTTGTTAATTCGAAAGTATTTCATTTGTTGAATTTCTAGTACCCTGACCGTGAAAGCGCAGGAGGAAAAGGAGAGAAAAAAATGCTCGAAGGAAAGATCAAAATGATAAATGAAAAAATAATAAATCCTGTAACGGGTTAAGATATAACGTCAAATATTTGTTACGCATTCTAACGAGTCTGACTCGTAAACATAATAATTATTCGAATATATTTATACATATATATGCATTTAAATGTATATGTATATTTATATGACCGCGATAAAAAGCCATATAAATAAACCGGAAGTTGGAAGTGTCGTAGAATTGAATAATGAATTTTTACGTTGATCTCAAGTTTAGTAAGAAAAAATGATAAAAAAAAGTGACGACTAAAAAAAATGAGGTAACGATAAAATGTTAAAAAATCGAAGAGAGCTTCGTGTTTGATGAATAATTAAAGGCTAATCGACTAATTACGAGGTAAAGGATCAAGGAGGAAAAAATATTGCTCTAGGCTTTAATTAGATCCCGATTAAGTGTATTTACAATTTTAACTATTTAAAGAAAAATAATAAAGAAACGCGAGGGAGGAAGATAAAGCGCGAAACGTAGAAATAATTCAGAGCGATTTGATCGTGATTTGTTGATTTAACGAGGATGACAATCATCGCTGAGAAAAAAACGAGAATAAAAATGCCACGCAAATTTTTTCATCTCCTTGAAATTCTGTCGACGATTTCTGTCGAAAAATTTTTTTTTTTTTCTATAATTACGTTTCGATCGAAGTTTCGAAAAATTCAGTCGAAAAAAAAAAGTAAACGAGGAGAAAACTTTGCTCAATATAGATTACGGGAAAAATAAACCGTTCTTTTCGTTCGTCAATTGTTATGTGGAATTGCAATAGAGTTAGATTTTATCGTGAATTGAAAAAAAAAGTTCGTAGCGTGTGTTTGTCCGTAGATTCTTCGTGAAATTCGTTTTCGTCGTCCCAAATTCAAATCAAGGGGGAAATAAAATTTTTTCGTTCTATTACATTTTTGTCATGAAAAGCACAAACCCAATTTCAATTTTGTAATGTTAAATATTCATTCAAGAATCTTTAAATTTTCATTGATTTTTTCGTCTTTTTTCTGCCTTGTAAAAAAATCGCATTTTCGTCATAAAAGTCGTGTCTCCATAAAAAAATGTCTCGCATTCGAAACGTGTTGGCTGTATGTTAAAAAATAGTGAGTCATTCCTGTTAAAAATTTATCACGTTCAAGAATTGAGAAAATTTTCGCCCTATTCTAATTAATATCGTATAAAAGTAATATCGGTCAAGAATTTGTTCCTTGTCACAATTTAATTGAAATACCGCGAGAGAACATTTTTATTCGTTCAACGAAAAACATTTTTATGATAAGAAAACTTGAAAAATTTTTTTTGTTCAATGTACTGCTCAATTCTTTTTGATGCTGAAAAAATAATTTCTCGTTCCGTATGTCTGGTAAAAAATTTTCTACCGAAAGATTACAAGAGTAATGATAAGCAGTTTAGAAAAAATCGCGATGTAATGAGATTTAAAAACGAAGTAATAATCGCGATTCGTAAACACGCAAAATTAAATGGCACGACTTAATCATCCCACCCGCTGCTAAATCCCACGAGCTTTAGCTAGTTCACCGTCGTAGCAAACTGAATACATAAAAATTATGCAATAACGAAAAAACAAACATATTAATATACATTAAAAGTACGTAAATATCTAATTGAAGCATTTTTGGTTGAATCAATAAAATCCTCGTTCTGGATATTTTTAAGCTCTAAATCATGTTATTATTAAAAAAAAAATTTTTTTTAAATTAAAAAAGTGATTTTATCATGTAGTGAGGAATTTTTCGATTCGACCTCCAAAGCGTCATATTGTATATCAAAGAGTTGGCGAAATGTTCAATAATCTTTCGAGCCTCCGGAATTCCGAGCGTTAACTATAATGACTTTTCAAAAATAAATGATTTTTTATTTATTTTTTTCATCGACATTCGAATTTTTGGGCTGGTCACGAATTTAGAGAAAAACCGTATCCGCGTGACTCTCGTCTCTGCAATTGCGCACTCCGACCCGTTTCCAGAAAATATTTTTCGGAATATTTTCACGATACTTTTTGTCGAAAAAATTGATCGACCAGTATCGAAACCTGAGTACCGACAAAATGATGGCTCGCTCAATAATGTATCGAACGAAAAATCAACGTAAAACAAGTTCTTTTATTTTCAACTGTTAAAATTCTGACAGGACGAGATCAATAATAAGGGCGATTGAATGACGAGTTAGTTGTTGAATTGTTGCTGCGATAAGAAAAGTTGAATCTGTTCTTAGGGTCGAAATACGTCGACCTTTGTGTTAGTTAATATGTTATTTATCATCTCGGCATGCAGTTGAATAATGCAATTCTCCCTGAATCTCATCCACCCTCGAGTCATGTTCAGCCCTCGAATTAGTCGTTGAAGACCTCTAATCACGCATAATTATGATACGTATCATGAACTTTGTTATCACGAATAAATCGTGATTTTTATTTTTGAGTGCGAGAAAATAAAGTTTGTTCGATTGAAAAAACGATCTTTCTATCAAAGATTAAGTGAAAAATGAAAATAAAAAAAAACCCCCGAATTAACGTACGTGATCAGAAATATTTTGAATTTTCAAATTGAATTTTGAAAATTTCCAAGGTAAGAAAATTCGATTTAATTCGAACAAATCACATTGAAGGAGAATCGAATGAACTTTTTTTCTCGACTGAAGATTTTTTAAAATTTTTGTATTTATTTTCTGCATCCGTGCATCGTCTGCAGATCCATAATCATCGCACAAACATTACGCACTTTTATTTCATTCGATTTCGAAAAATTTTCAGAATATTTCCTCGACGATGAGAGTCTCGAAAAAAATGAGAGATAAGAAACAAAAGTCGAAACGAATTACTCGCGAAGTGCAATTTTTTACATTTTCCAGTGGCCAAGTGCACTCTCGAGAAAAAAAAACTGTTTTTCTTCATCGAGACTAAAATCCGAGGGAATTGCCTAAAAATTCGTTGAAAAATTATTTCGTCTTCCCCCAAGAGGTGTAGCAAAGTAAACCAAGAAGTAGGAAATTTTTTCGTTTTTTCGATACTAGAAAAAAAAGAAATAAAAACACAAGTTACGCATTTAAATATAAATCATTCCGTTGTTTCGGCTTTTACGAATTTAGCAAACGACTGAATACTGTATTACGATTGATAATGTCTTTAATATAAACTCAGAACAAGGAAGAAGAAAGAGGATTCCTCACCCCATCATGTAGCGTAAAAATATATAATGAAATAAAAAAAACACACACACAAAAATTCAGTGATGTCCAATCGAAGTCTCATTTTCACATCGTTTCATCTCGACCAGTTTGTATGAGTTTGAAAATCAAAAAAGTGCTCGAGAGCAAGTTTTTTGCTTCTCAAACTGGCCACATTTAGGAAAAAAGGATTTTTTAAAATCAAGAAAAATATTGACATGCTCATATTTTATATATATATTTTTTTTAAGTTCTAAATATCGAAAATGTTTACGTACATTGTTACATAAATCAGGGTGAAATTTATAAGAAACCAAATGCCAAAATGAGAGATTAAAAATGTGTCAAATTTCGCTAAAAGTGAAAAAATAATTCTAAATTTCCAATTGGACGTCACTGATGTGTAAAAGTCAGATAAATATGAATTGGGAGTTCGTAAAATATTTGCAATTAGGGAACAAGATATTAGTAGACTTATGAAGAGTTCAGATTCCTGTTGAAAAAATCGAGAGGGAAGAAGACAGAAATGACAAAACGAGAAAATTGAAAGATTTTATCCCTATTTCATTTGATACTTTTGCACAACTGAAATTTGAGGAAGAAAAATCTCGCACAAATCTCGGGACTAACCAATCAAATGCATTTCTCGATCCTAATTTTCTGTTGACATTATATCCTGCGATTTTTTTTAAATTTCTTTAAAAATTAATGAAAATGTGCAAATTTTCTTCACATATACATATTTAACTTGGTCCTGATTTTTTGATTTTGGGAAAAGAATGATCAGAGTCTAAATTTTTACGAATATAAAGTGACGATTTTGACAGGTGGTGATTTCAGCCGTTGGGGATATGCGAACGGGTTTGTGACCTCGCCAGCTTGGCACGTGCCGTATCAGGTCAACCGGGTGCGTAACGTAATGGTTCACGCAACGCCACGCACACTGACCAATCGATTCTTACCAGCCTATCCAGAATGATGCGTTCATCTAGAAGTGCGGTAAATCGTAGACGAGAAAAAAAACAAAAAGAAAATAATTAATGAATTATTTGAATCGTCGTACGAGAAGAAAAATTCTTTGGAAATCAATTTTTCAGAATTAAAATCATTAAAATTTGTTCGCGAAATGAATAAAGGGCCGAGTACCACGTACCACGATTAGGAGAATTGGAAGAGAAGATTCAAAATTTTTTGAAAAATTATTATAAAAGTTTAGGAAAATGTTAATAATCGTTTAAGAGAAATCTCTTCGCACATCGATTTCATGAGTCTATCGATCGGTTCTTTCTTTAGATATACGTTTATTTGACGTTAATTTTCTGCATTAGATGTTAATTCCTTAGAATCACAAGAACGATCATTTTTTCATGAGACTTCCTTTTAGCTGCAAATGCCAGTTCACCGATGCTTTTTCATCTTCTTTTCCATCATCAGTCACCTCAAAATTCACCCGATCTTTAGTTTAGATTATCAAAGTTGAGCGAAACGAAGAGATTTTTTTTTTCAATTTCACAAATAGTTTCTTTAAATATTCATGGAAAAAATAAAAATTCATCTCTTCCTGTCGCTTGTTCATTTTGACATATTTTATTGCTCTTTTTTTACATCACCACTTCACTCTCATTTTTTATATCTCTCACTCCGTCCTTTCAATCTTGGCGACGATACAAAATAAGTTATACGTCGTACAATTTTTTATGACTTTTTAATATTCCGACTCGACGTTTTTATTTCGAGTTTCATAACGGAGTTTTTTTTTTTTTGCGAAATCTAGTAAAGACTGGTATTTTTTTTTGACGTTACCGCTCGTAAATTTTTCCACGACTCTTTCCTCTGCCGTTCTAATCTGAATTTTTCGAGATTCGATCGATTTTCATCTCATACCCCATTATTCAATGTTCATTGATTCTAGTTACGTCTAGATGTCTATCACTCAACACTATCCGTATTTTTCAATTCTGTATTACGAGTCTCACTTCGTTTCAGCTTTTCGAAAATTCTGACTCTCAAAAATATAAAAAAATTAAATCCATTCAACGTTGATTCTCAAAAATTAAAAATTTCTTCTTCAAATTTGTGCAAAGTTAATTTTTTTAAAGTCACATTTGCACATGATCAATTCTTGTAAATTAAGTATGATTTATCTACTCTTCCTTTTTGAAAAAAAAAGAATATTATTTTTTTCGGAATATCTGATACTAACAATTTGAATTTATTATCAGTATTTTATTTTTGTTAATTATTGCAGTTCTGAGAGTCAAAGTTTCATGAAAGGTGAAACACTTAATCTAGCTGGCTATATATTATAAATATATAAATACATATATGTATATCACTCTCATACATGTCTCCTGTGTTGTGTGGTACTCTGAGCTTTCCCGCATCTGTATACGATCGATAAATTATTATTATAAATATTAAAATAATAATTCGATCTCGACAAATCCGACTGTTTTTGGAAAATCTCACTTTTGTGAACCATTACGTAGCGAAACCCTCTTAAATTATTTATATATAAATATTTATTTACTTGGTCAAAAATATCGTTGACATTTATTTTTGATAACTCAACTATTAAATGAATTCTGTTACTAATTAATTTTTTTTTTTCATAAAAAAATAATCATAATGAAAATTGCTAAAAAATATTGGGAAGTATTTCGTTGCAATTTTTATTTTCATTCGTTTTTTTGTGGTAAAAATTCGGTGACTGATAAATCTTGATATTTTTAGGAACTTTTTGTTTTTGTTCCCATATTTAGATACTTAGAAATTTTTTCAGACACCAATGTGTCAAAACTCGACCCTCTCATATAGTTTTTATTCTATATGGATTTACACTGCATGATAGGAAAAATGGTCCAAATGTAAATTCAATTTTCCTTTTTAAATTACAAAGCAATTGTTTATTGAACAACTTTATTCTTAACATCGCCATATTATATTTTAGTGAAACACTGGAAGGTCAAAAACGCACAAAAAGGGTACAAAATTGGGGAAAAAGAATCTTGCCACGGCGAGACGCAAACCCGAGTAAATTAGGTCGTAGGAAAATTTTTTTTTGGGCTCCTTATTCCCAACTATTTTATATTTGGACCGAAGTAACCACCACCTGATCGTTCTCAACCCTGAAAATTAGCACCGAGTGTATCGAAGGAACATTTTTTTCCTTCCCTCGATTCAATATTTCTCTTTTTTTTACGATTTTTTATCTGTTGAAATTTTTTTTATAGAACGATCACGATTCACAAGTCCCCGCACCAAAAAGAGCAGAAAAAATGTTCCCCGAGAGTTATAAATCTGCATGAATACCCGTTAGTCCAAAAAATAGGCCCGATCGCAAGAAAAACCAGAAAAGCACCGAAAAGCGTTGATCGAAACACTGAACCCATTGGCGAGATTTCACTTCGATCGAATTCGTAAAAAAGGAAGAATAAAACACCAAGAAACATATAAGAGATAACGAAGAATTCGTGAACGATCAATACAAATTTATTTTCTATCAATATGTCAAAAATTTGACAGTTCTCTTAAGAGTGTCAAATTCACGAAAAGACAATTTCACTAAAGTTTCCAAAAACTTTACACTTACAAAAAAAAAAGTTTTTGTCAAAAAAAAAAATACTTCTAAACGAAAAAGGAAGGTCGTCGTCGGTCGGAAAGTTCGTTTCGTTGATGAAAAAACGAGAAACAAAAATTTGATATAAAATACGCAATTAATAAAAAAATAAAAAAAATAAAAGTGAAAAATCGAAAACATTAGCTCAATAAAACGAAGTGCAAATCCCTCCGACGATGAAATTAAAAACGAATAATAATCTATGAAAAGAATACTGAGAAACCAGGAAAAATGAAATATCGAGTTTGAGAAGTATAAACAAAATGGAGCCTCCCTTTTTACTGCTAGGATTAAAAAACAAACAGTCGTTTCGTTCATTCGTAATAATTCTCGTGCCACTTTTTTAACGATCAAATAACGTGCTTGTTAAAAAGTCTATACGTTGACGATACGAGAGGCTCGTGTCTTCGTGATTACGTGTATACAATTATATATAAAAATTATAAGTATATAAATTGTATATCGCACACGAGGAAAACGAAAAAAAAAAGAAACAGAGACGAGAACGATGTTCGAAAAAAAATCGATTAAAAAATACGACCGTAGGGAATCTATTGTACATTGATTATTGATACATTAATTATGATATTAATAAATTATATACAAAGTCATTTACAGGAGTCAGTAATTTCTCTTGGGTTTTTTCCGAAAAGTTTCATTTTTGTTGGATTTTTTTAAAATTTCTTATAAAAAATATTTTTTGAGGTAATTTTGTATCTTTCGTTTTCGTCCCTTTTTGGTTATCTCTCTCTGTCTCTCTATCCATTCGTATCTTTTATCGCACTCCTGGAATTGTTGGTCAGCTGGATGACAATGCCAAGTGTGAGTAATCCCTCATAAAAGAAACAACAAAACGTTTGTTTATCGATGATTAATATTGTCTTGATGTTTAGTTAACCAACAGGGCATTTTGTCGTTTTTTTCTGTTTAATAATTCTGTAAGCACTCTCATTATCAACGAGGAACCTGCTGGCAGTTTTACATATTTTTTCAATATCTTTCAAATATTTTTAACGTCATTTGAACGAAGCTCGAGAAAGCTTGAAAATAAAAATTTATCTTAAAACTGCAAACACGCATCGTTGCCTAATTTGGAGAAATAAGAAATCAGCATTTTCGCATCGAATTTTTCACGATTTTTCTTTTTAATTCTTTTTTCTTTCAATTTTAATGTTGCTTATGAGAAATTCAAGCGAATCTGCACACTATTTTTGTAGCGGCGTAGTCGTTCACACGTACGTGAGAATTTTGTTTCGTCTGGACACAGGAACTTTGCATGAGCGCATGTTATAATTTTGCAATCAACGGAAAAATAATTATTTAAGGAATAAAAGCGAAAAACAAAAACCCTCAGATAGGAAATTTCACTTCAAAATGAAAAAGGTGCGATTTTGAATAAAAATTAGCACCTATGTCCAAGTTTTATATAAAAAAATGACTACGCAATTATAATTTAAATAAATGGCAGCATGGCATTTTAAAACTGCACAAACTCACGAAATTCTGACGTTTAAATAGTTCAATTAATTATTGTTGTTCGTCAATTTTTTTGCAATGAGGCAAAATAATATTTACTCGATATACTGTGGAGAAAAATTCGTCAAGTTTTTCGAGAGTTTTGAGTCATTTATATGCAGGATTAAACAATTTGTCAAAAATTTTCGTTTTACTTGAACATCCGAAATCCTTTTTTGATATTAATTTTTTTTTCGTGAGTGCCAGTCAATAATCGATTTACGTTTACAGATGTCGAATCTGCGAAACCAAAAGAGCCCGAGAAACGGGAGAACAACAATTCGTTCTTTTCTGATAAAAAGAAGAATGAGAAACAAAGCAACGGTGTACCGGAAATTAATGTCAACGTTAGCGTAATAAACACGCCGGATCTGAGTCCGGTGAAAAATCTCCGAAACGGCGATATCGACGATGCGGAAACTCGGAAGACAAAGGTAATATGCCAAAGAGTTTATTTTATCTTCATTTTTATTTATTAATTTAAAATAAAAATGACTGTACAAATTGATTTTTATCGTCGAAAATTTTGTTAGAAAATTGATTTTGAAAAGTGTCACGTTCTTGTTTTACAGAGGTGGCCAACAGATAAGGCTTATTACATTGCCAAAGAGCTTCTCATGACTGAGAGAACATACAAAAAGGATTTAGACGTCGTTAATGTCGTGAGTAATTTTTTTATACTCATCGTTTGACATCTTCTTGAATATTTTGATGACTTGTAAAAAAACTTGGTATTTCAAGTATCCAACAGGATGAATAATTATTTAATATATTTATATACCATGTATATAATGTATAATAATATATTATTTTAATTTTTAGTGGTTCAGAGAGGAAGTATCGAGGGAAGCGGATCTTGCAGGTGAAACAGCGGTGACGTTGATCGAATTGTTAGCAGATGCTCATGGACCCTGTCTCCAAGAAATGGAATCTCGTCTGGCTCGTTGGGAGAGCAACGGACGACACAATATTGGAGACTTTTTGTATAATACGCTCCTCAATGTTTTACCACTCTACGACCAGTATCTCGAAAATCTCATACCAGCTCTTGAAAAAATGGAATATTCCATTCGAACTTCACGAAGATTCGATCAGCTGTCTCACGAATTTGAGTCACAGAAACATTGCTATCTTCCATTGAGTTCATTCCTCTTGAAACCGTTGCAACGGTTACTTCATTATAACAGTATTATTGACAGTGAGTTTCTTAATATATTGACTTATCTAATGATTTATTGACTCAGAAATGTTATTTACTCTTCTATAAGGATTTATCATTTTTTTCAAAAGTAAATGCTTCTTTCCAGGATTATTGGATCATTATCCAAAAGATCATACAGATTTCGAGGACTGCCTGGCAGCAAGAGACAGACTCGGAGAAACTCTCTTAGAAGGACTCACTATATTGAACCAATCGGTAAAAGAAATTTCGAGAGTTCGAGACATGAATATTTGTACAATAAAATTGTTTTATAATATTTTTTCATGGTTAGGAAAATATGGTTCAACTCTGCGAACTGCAGAGGGATATCTGTGGCTTCGATAATTTGGTTCAGGAAGGGAGACGGTTCATCAGGTTAGGATGTCTGCAAAAATATGGGCACAAAGGTTTTCAACAAAGAATGTTTTTCTTGGTAAATTACATTTCTTTTCTTTCACCAAAAATAGGATTATTGGTTAAACAGAAATCTTCGAATGCTTCTTTATCGGTGGGACATTTTGAGCTATCTTTTTCTATAAATTTAATCGAAAATTTATTATTTTCAGTTTTCTGACGTTTTACTCTATACATTCCGAACTCAGCAGCCAACGCAATGCTTCCGAGTTCACGGACAGTTGCCTCTCAAAGGAATGACCCTCCAGGACGACGATAAAAAGACTGGCACCGATTACGTTTTTCAGATTCAAGGCAGTGGAAATCAGTGAGTAAAAGTATTGTTTTTGACGAGAAGAAAAATAGTCTTTTCACATAAGAGAGAATTTTATCAATATGTTCTTCTATTCAAGTAGACCATTGATCGTCGCAGCTAACAGCGAAGAGGAAAAGGAACGCTGGCTCGAGGATTTGTACATTACGATCGCCCAAGCTGATTCGATCGAAGGAAAAACTCCGTATCTGAGCTTGAAGTCGTGCAGTAAGTTTCTTCTTCAAAATTTTTATGTGAAAATGTTTGTTAATAAAAAAAAAGATAAGCATGAATATGTTAACGATAACGATATATTTGCAGTTTTAGGCTCAGCGGATGAAATCGTGAGTGGCAGCATTGAATTAGATCGAACGAGCTGCGGTGGAGCCAAAGCTTCCCAACGAAATAACACAGCAGTTCATGTTTGCTGGCATCGAAACACCAGCATAAGCTACAGCGATCAATTGAGAGCTTTCCAGGTAAAGGAAAGATCAGATTCTACATTTTATGTTGATTTAACAAAAATAAGCATAATATAAATGTTCTTCTTGTTGTAGAATCAACTCAGCGGATTTTTACTCCGTAAATTCAAAAACAGTAACGGTTGGCAAAAGCTCTGGGTTGTTTTCACGAATTTCTGTCTCTTTTTCTACAAATCCCACCAAGATGATTTTCCACTGGCCTGCCTACCGCTCCTCGGCTACGCGGTCTCCACTCCCTCGGAGAAAGATGGAATCAACAAAGATTTTGTATTCAAATTGCAATTTAAGAGTCACGTTTATTTTTTCAGAGCCGAAAGCGATTTTACGTTTGGAAGGTAAATAATTTTTAACGCGTTCGACTAAATTTACGATAAAACATTTCTGGCATTTACGATTGAATATTTTATGTTGCAGATGGATGGAAGTCATAAGGAGCGCCACTTAACAAAATTGAATTCGCATAAAATTCAATCGCTCTTGACGAACTCTATTGAATTTATTTAAAACAATTTTTAACCCTGAAGCGAACCCCAAATTTAATTGAGTAACGCGAGAACCGAATCAAAAACAGCGGCCTGATTGCTACGCGCGATCTCTAAAACGAAAAAGCATCGAAAAACGCCTTTCAGTATAGAATCAAACTTCATTTCATTAATAATAGGAGTCTGATAATCTGGACCAATTAAATTAAATTCTCGTATACGTCCAATCGTAGAAAAAATTATATTTGAAGGATAGACTTTGTAAATATATTTTAAGTTCTAATTGCTCATAAACGTTCGACGTTGTGGAATTATTTAACGATGGACCAATCGTATGAGTTATGTCCGAAGAGGACAATAATTTTGTTAACTAATTGAGCACATTTTTTTATGGATACGCGTTAGAAAAATTTTAAGCACAGAGAGAATTATTGTTTATGACTTTTTTGATGGTTAATTTTTTTTCGAATTTTTTCTCGAAGAGAATAAGACGAGAAAAACATCCAATGCTTTTGTTCAAAAAGACTTCTGAAAATGTGTATACATCCTTGTTAAAGACTGGTAGAAGGAATCGTATAGGTACATAGCTGGTAGAATATATTCACATGTAAAACGTGAAGAGCGTACGAGACGGTATTTAGATTTTTTTGAACGCAAGGATCGTTTTTTTAAATCGATTTATTTTGTTCTATACAAATCTTGATCTGACTTGTTTTAAAAATTCTTTATATTTTATCAAAAAATTTTTAATATTAATTTGGAATGTTTTCAATCTTGTTAAAGATTATTAGTTCGAGATAAAAAATATATTATATCATTCGGGAAAACAGTCTGCACAATCCTGCGTTGAAAATGATCGAGACTTGTTTATAATTTTTTAAAGTTTTATAACATTTATAATATTTAAACACACATATATATATAGAAATAAGCGCATATAAAAAAATTGGAAATTGATGAAATGTTGATTACAAGTTTTTTTTTCGGATCGAAAAAATCAACTGAGTATCATTATTTCATGTGTCTATCGCGATAGCAAAAAACCAATAAACAAATTTTCTACCCTGAAATTCGTAATCGTTAATTTCATCTTGATCTCCGTCAGTAATTTTTTTTTTCTACAATGATGTAAGTAATTAGATTTTTCCAAATCAAAAACGAAATTGGCAATAATAACTATAGCTTCAACATAAATTTTTCGAATTTGTGGTTACTGAGTAGTAATGATATTTTTTTCGAAATAATAATAAATAAGAAATGAGACGACGATGGAAAAATTCAGAATTATCAGTTAATGCACGAGAAACGCGAAATCTCGTTTTCTACGTTGTGTGCACAACAGACGTCACTTTATCGCAACGAGGATAGTCAAGGGTTGACGACTTATCTGTGTCTCGGCGTTGCGTCAATTCCACTTTTTATCACAGAAATTTTTTCTCATCTGCTTACAACTATTTTTTCCTCGTCTCCCCTCACCAATAGTAGAAATAACATTGCTAAATCATGAGTTACAGGCCTCTGAGAATATATTTATAAAAAGAATATCAAGAAAAAAAAACGAAATAATAATTCCGTATCAAAAATATATTAATGGTATTGAGTCCCAAATCGCAAATGATGATAAAATTGTGAAAATTCAACTTTTGGATGGGGCGGCAGTCAACATCCTTAATGAATGAATACATGCAGTAATTGATGAAAAGCAAAAAAAAAAAATTGTAAAAACCAGCTCGGAAAATGCGGACAATATAATATGTAGTATTAAAAAAAAGTGATAAAAACAATATATATAAATCAACGAATCCAATACGAGTTTGTACCTACACAATTTAAAATGAGAAAATGAAAAAAAAGTCGCACGTGTATTCGCTACTGTCTAGACCTGGAAGTAATTATTGTCCATAATTGACTGGACGTAACTGTCTGACCACATATTGCCACAACTACTGCTCGAAAGCCCATAGTAATAAGTGAAGACCTTCTGCGGTTTTCCTCTGCCCTTCGATACACACTCGACTGCGAAACTTCCCTATGAATAAACTCACACATAAAATCACCGTGTGGATACAGGGACGTAAATATTATTCGAAATGACTTTGGATAATGTGTGAGTGTAGATCTTAATTGTAAAGTAGAAACGGAGGTCGTAAGCCCTGGGGTCACATCGTTCAATAAAAAAGAACTACATCGCGGATTCTCTTTTATTTTCATTTTTTTCCCTCTCTCTCTCTCTCTCTCTCTCTCTCTCTATGCATGTATATATTCTGTCTTCTCTCTTTCTCGCTTCCCCACCACTCCCAGGTCGAGCCTCTTGAAAAACAAGGCCCATTTGTAAGCCTCCTTGATGGCTCTCGAGCCGGACATTCTCACAGGACCTTCCATATACCGAGCCAACAAAAAATTGAATGAAAAAAAAAGTATCTCTTTTAACGACCGTTTCGCTGAGTCAGCCTGCTCATTAGAATATTCATTGAAAATCGCAACGTCTTTTCAATGAACCTTTCGTCCTTTTTTAATTTTTAAATTATTATTATTGCCGTAAATATGGAAAATTTTATTCAAATTTACTCACAGCTAGAGGGAAATTTATAGCGAGAATTATTTCCTGGTAAAAAATTGAATAAAATATTTTTTAAATTATATTATTATAATAATACTATAGGGTTGTTACGTTCGGGCTCACTGAAGGTATGAAAAATATGAAAAGTTCAAATATCATTATTGGTCGTAATATAAAATATTGTTGGAAAAATGAGGAAATTATACAATTTTCTTCGAACGGATACGCTATAGTTATGCAAATCTCAATCATCAAAACGAATTTATAGGTACTCTTTTATCTGATGATGTGCAGTTAATAAAAAATAGGCGCAATTTTTACTTAAAAAAAAAGTTGGTGAAAAATGTCTTCATGAGTGAACAAATCCGTTTATTTGCGGGGTCGTTGTTGTTCGTTGCTCGTGGCTGAGTCAAGTAAAATATCGGAGCAAGGATATATTCTTTGTTCGAGAGAAGCAGTGTACTAAAATACGTCAAGTGTGATGCGTACGAGCTCTCTCGCTTTATTTCGTTTTTTTTTCTCTCACGTTTTGTTTCCTTCTATCTCTCGTCGTCTTTCTTTTCGAGAGATTCGTGCACATTTTACTCTGAGCTCATTTGTATTCATATTTTCCAATGACTCATGAGAGATACTTGCGCGAATGTGCGCTTCTTGTTTTCCCCCTTTGCGTTGTTCGTACGTGACACACGGGACAAGTCTTTGCTCACCCAATTCTATATTAATTTATAAATACAAACTCACGAGACAATGGACGACCGTGAATTATTTATTGATGCAAGAAAATTGGCATGCTTATTTTTTCACGTCAAAAGATATAAAAGTCTTACCTCGTTAAGAAAATCCAAGAACGTTAATTTTTATCATCCTAATATAGATACTATATTATATTATTATTTACATATATGTAAATTATTAAAAAATAGCGACCTCCCTGATCGTGTTTCAATCCTTTAATTTTGATACTCATAAAAAAATTAAAATTTATGTTGCTATACATGATGGAAATGTGTGTACATTTTTGTATGTAAGTATACTTAAATCGTGCGTTTATAGACGTATCTAAATTGTATGCCGTATATTCTTTTGCGTGAATATTTTTTCTATTATTTTCGAGCGCAAAAATTGGAAGCCCGAAATATTGTAAGACGAGAGGAGGTCATGGTCAGAGCTGGATCGACGAACTTTTGCTCGTGTCGTTCATCGAATTCGCTGCGTCCTCGCTATACATAAATATAAATGTAATATGCATGGGCCTCTGCGTGCTTGTCCTCTCTTCTCTCTCTCTCTCTCTCTCTCGATACATTATTATTTTCTTCTCTTTCTTCAAGAATATGAAGAGAGACAAGGCCATCGACCTCAGCATCCACATTCTCACCCCGTTCTCGTTGTTGTCGAGATAAAATGGTATTCGTGAGCGTAGCCAGAGCCAAAAATCGCGGAAACTTGGCTCGCGACTTCCCTGAAAATTTCTAACTCCCGTACACATCGTGCAAACTCTCTCTCTCACTCTTTTCATCGCTCTCTCTCTCTCTCTCTCTCTCATTCAAGAGTAACTAAAATTAGCGAGGGTGGTTAACTCGGGGTGGTTTCTCAAAAAGTCACAAATATTTGGCAACTTTTATGCTATATTTCGTTTATGCCACAATTTATTTATATTCATCCTCGATAAATTATCTCTGAAAATAAAATTTATAACATCAATCTCAGAGCTCGTTTTACGTAAATATTTAGTTTCACGCTAATAACAAGAAATCTTGATTTTTCGCAAATATTTTTGAAAATCTTTCATCTCTCCATCCATAAACGAAATATTTGGACACAATACTTGCAACAAATTGAAATATTTTTTAAGTAAACGTTCGGATGTAAAAAAGCTAATTTAAAAAATTAAATAAATGAATCTCCATCAAATCAAAAATTAAATTTATTATAACAACGTCAATTTCGGAGACCATTTTACCGATCGTTTTATTTAGTTTCCCACTAAAAACCTGAATCCTTTATTTTTCGAAAATATTTTTGACAATCTCTCCATCGATAAAAAATATTTCGACACTTCAATACTTGCAACAACTTTGAAATATTTTTTCAAGTAAATGTTTGAATGTAAAAAAATCAAATTTCTATCTCAATATTCAAATACGAGATATATATTTCGCTAAAAGATCTCATTCTCGCTTTTAAAAAACAATTTCGAAATATCTTGGGAACTGTAACAATGAATGGAAGGAAGCAAAAAAATTTGACGCAACTCGGTTTATAAGTTCGGGGTCTAATCCTTCAGATTTATTCTTACGACGAGTGCGAAGAGAGAGAGAGAGAGAGAAGAGTATTTAAAATGAACAGAGGAAAGATAGCACGAAATAAAAAAAAAATTTAAAAAGTGAAGATAAAGAGAAAAAAGAGAGACGTGCATGTGTAAGGCCATTAACCCGTTGAGTCGATCCTGCTTTTCAACCTTCGCGAACAGAAACATACAAGAAGCGCGCACGCACGCACAAGTTTCGCGAGAGGATCGGCATTGCGCGATTCGTCGAGCGAATTAACCGAACGTACGCCCTTACGATTTTCACACACCCACAAGAAAGAAAGAGTCGCGTTAAAATAAATCTTATTAATATATAGGATGGGGGAGGGGGATGGGTAAAATGGGGTATATATACTCCAAAAATTTTCAACATTTCAAAATTTGATAAAATTTAAGATCTAA
Organism: Cremastinae sp. B BG-2022a; assembly: GCA_030522605.1. Taxonomy (NCBI): domain Eukaryota; kingdom Metazoa; phylum Arthropoda; class Insecta; order Hymenoptera; family Ichneumonidae; species Cremastinae sp. B BG-2022a. Next base: position 31,430 of record JAPYYX010000481.1, on the reverse strand, counting down.
TAGTTTTTCCTTTGTTATAAGAACATTGTATTTGGTGATTTGAAAACACATACTAACAAAAATTAAAGTTAAAAATCAATTAACGTAGCAGATCGAAAAAGAACATTTTCTTTGGTGATAAAACACATTTCAACAAAAATTAAAATAAATCATCAATTAATTACTAAAAAAAATTGTTTTTTCTCATGGCAGCTGAAAATTTTATTTCTTTCCTTTGAAAGTGATTAAAAAACAAAATATTATTCAGTATATTTAAATCCTTGGAATCCTCGGAATATCGTAGACTTTTCTTAAATACCCTATTTTTTCAAATTATTGATTTCTTCTTGTGCCGGAATACAAAATTGACCAACGAATGACAAATAAGCAAATTTTTGGAAGAAATATTTAATGGAGGATGAAAAATTTAAAAATTTATTTTTCTCTCTATATACGTTTTAATAATTTATCGAATATTTACCGAGTCTGACGCAATTATTTCACGGCTGAGAAATTCACTATTCACGTTCTTTTGGTGTAATTGGTGTGCAAGCGAGCGTGTCTCTATACACATTGAACACGTAATAATCGAGAAATGTAATTCATCGTTGTTTTCTCCCAATTATACTGAATTTTATTCACGTACACAGACGTACTGCCATATTTTCACGCGTGCCTTTCTTATTTTACGCTTATTGTTTATAACTATATATTGCACAATTCTTATAGCCATACGTTCACTTTCCATCACGGTTCAACGTTCGCTCTTTATCTCTCTCTCTCTCTCTCTCTCTCTCCCTCCCACACACACACACACACTCTTTTTTCCCTTTCTGCCCCCAACGAATGGAGAGCTCATTTAATCAAGCGCTCGTTGCCACTCTGTGTATTAAAACGTGGAATAGTTTCGGTATAAGAAACGAAAAAAATTTAAAAAATTGTAGACCGTTTCTAATACGCCCACTTGTTCATAACTCTCGTTAATTCGAAAACGTTTCAATGGATCATATTATACAAATTTACACCAAAATCATTTTTCTCAAAATATATTATTATTATTATTATTTAAATCTGATGAGGCTGCAAGAAAATTTTTTTTGTTTTTCTCATTTTTTTATTTCACCACAGTGAATTTTTAATATAATTACGTAGCGACATAAATAAATTTTATTTCGTGGAAAATTGATATTTTCGTTCTCACGCTTCAAGCGCAAAAATTCTGTGGATTTTTATTTTTCTCTCGTGGCCGTTGAACGAAGCCATTAACACTGAAATTCTACGCGAGAGGAGGAAAAGTCCTCAGTTTGTTCAAAGTCATGCGCAAGTCGCCTCAATGACCAGAGCAAACTTTTGGCCAGAGCGACGAGGCGTGTATACCTACATACAACGACGACGACACACGCCATTGTTCGGCGCTGCTTATTAATATAAAATATTTGTGGAAAATTTCATTATAATATTTTTAATCATCAATATCGTGAATATAAAATTGTGAGACATAAAAATTAAAAACAAACATTGCTCAAACATTTTTTTATTCCCAAGATAAATGATCTCCATAGAAAATATATAGGGAGAAAAAAAAAATATAAAAAGTATAAAAAATACAAAAATGTATATAGATGAGAGAATATATTGTGCTCGGAATATCGAGAGAAGAACGAAAGTTCCCTCGCACCTCGGCGCATGTGAGCAAACACGAAGAGTAAACGATAACACGATCGAGACGTCTTCCAGGGATGTTCAGAAGGAAAGAAAAAAGTGTTGTAACTTTGACGATATATCGTTGCGTCATACGAAGTTAAATAGCATGTAAAAAATGGGAAAATACAATATCCTAAGTAATGGAGTATGAAAAGTAATTGATAAAAGTTTCTGCCACAGTTGATACATTGATATAAAAAAACTATTATATTAAATTTCTGCTTAAAAGCTGAAGTCTATTAGAATATATATGCTAAATACATATATCCTGTTAATATTGTCTCAAAGTTGTATAATTTTTTTCGAAATATATCGAATAAAAAAATTTGTAATTTGTGTACCAAATTGAAGATCTGAGAATGAATGTATTAAATTTCAAATTTATAATTTACGGAAACAAAAAGATAAATAAATTTTCGTTTAATGAATGAAATGATTGGAAATCGATGAGATGGAAAAAAATGATTTGCAAAAAAATGGATGATTCGAATGAGTGGGGAATAACCGGCTCGAACGCATATCGTGAGGCTGCGAAGGAGAAATAAACGTCAGGGGAAACTTTGGTCCCTCATCTTCTCTTTTTCGTTTTTTCCCTCCTCCAACTTTTCTTCCTTTTTTACGTTCTTTCTCCTCTTTCGGAACGGAGTCAGGAGAGAAGAGGGAAAGAAGTAAGGAGAACGAGAGAGAGAAAAGAAAAAGAAATATAGAAAAAGAGAAAAATAGATAAAAATGTACAAATAAACGGGGCTCTCTTGGCGAGCTCAGGGACAACTGGCTGCCATCTTGCTTTCTTATATAAGTCCCTCGAGAGACTGCCTGGTGGGCCCCCTTCTCGGATGCTGTTGCCCTCCGCTCTTTTACCATTTCTCTCTCTCTCGCTCTCTCTCTCTTGCACACTATCGCTCTTTCTTCCTTTCTCACGCACTCGACTGCCCTAGCATCGGAGCAGCCATTGTGCTCTTTTTCTCTCTTTATCTCCCCCCTTTCCCTTTCGCCATTACACAAACGCACACACATACAGACATTATTTTTTCTCAGATCCTGCGATACTTCCCTCTCACTTTCTCCATTGACTTTCTCTCCTCTCGTCTCTCGGTCTCGCTCTCCAATCTCCCGGTTTCTCGATCGCCCCTCCTCGAAATCGCCATTTTTTTACCCTACTCTCTGATATGCACAAAATGGACGTCCTCTGTTAAGAATTTATTAAATTCACCAATCCGTGTACCCTGAAAAATTATTTAGAGAGAAAAAATAAAATTTTGAAATTTTTCATCCCTCATTAAATATTTCTTTAAATTTAAACTTAAAATTTCATCAAAAATACAAAAAAAATTAAAATAATTTTATGTTGTTATTAAAATAACACGAATAGATAAAAATATTACAAATTGTTATCTTGTGTAATTATAAAAATAAAAAACTCGAGAAAGATTTATTCAGAGATAAAAGAAATTAATCGTTGAAATCTCCGACTAGAATCTTCGACGGGAAAGTTTGCTCGTTGCTTTTTCCCCCTCTTTTTATGAAAGAAAGATAAAAAATTAAATAATAGGATCCTCATCAGTATGTGGATAAACGGTAAAAGTGATATGCGGAGAGCATCAGCGGAGAGAATTGCGATACGAACGTGAGCGAAGCAATGAGACCCGAACGGTCAGGGCCGACGAGCCAAAGTCTTCGTCTTTTGACCATCAAGGACTTGTAAACCTGGTGTCTCTTTTTTCACATAAAAAATCCATCGAGCGGCGACTCCGATACAGCTTGGACTTTCGTTCAGCAATTCTCGAAATCCGTAATGAAGATGTACAAAAGTTAGAACTTTTGTACATGTTTGTAATCGACTCCTTCGCGAGCAAACAAATCTTGATCTTGATTTTACAGTAAAAAATAATAAGGAAAAAAATTCGAAAAGGAAGGCGTACGAGAAAAATAAAAAAAAGTGTTCAATTGGTCGGTTAATGAAAAGCAAGAGTGCGTTGCTGATTGGCGAAGATGACGTGATGAATTGACGGCGTTCGGAATAAAAAATAACAAGAGCAAGAGAGAAAAGAATCAGAGGAATAAAGAACAGATGAAGAAAAAAAAGAATAAGCATCAAGAATAAAAATAAAATTGGAACACTTTAATAATCGACGCATTGCCGAATGAGTGACCTTGAGGTTAATCGACGAATTATAAGTGCGGAGCGACTGTTTATGGTTTTATAGCCGACGATGAACTTTTTCTCCTCGTGATGAGAGAATATTTATTGCTATTATTTATTATCATTGTTATTTTATTATTGTCATTATCAACATATGGCCATTTGACGCAATCAATTGAAATCACTCGTTAAATTAATCTTTACGAGAAATCAATGGATTTGAATCTATTCGATGATGAAATTTATTGATTTTCATAATGGCGTTAGAATATAAAATAGAAGACGTGAAAGAAATCGGTAAAGAATTTTCGAATTAATATTTTTGCATTTTCCTTCGTTCGGTTGTTTTTTATCATTCATGTTCGGTTTGTTTTTTGACAGCACCGCGAGAATCACGACGCCGATAATCCCCGTGATAAATACATATGCCGTCGAGGATGACTTTCGATCGATTATTATTAATCCCCATTGCATCATTAGAAAAAATCCGAACGAGGTGTTGTACCGACTCGGCGGAGATTGCTGAACAATGGAACGAAATGTCAGATCCCGATGTGACGTCAAATAACGAAGAAAAAGACGTATAATAACGAGATTCCTATTAATCGAAAACGCGATAACAAAATGATAAAAATCAACTTTTATTATTCGTTTGTGGCTTGAAAAACAAACGACGATTTTTTTTTTATTTCGGACAAAAAATGAAAGTATGAATGAAAAAATGTAAAATTTACAATTATCTGAAAAAATGTGCAAAAATTTATAAATAATATTGAAAATTAAAGAAAAAAAAACCTCCATGAAAAATCATTTAAAACTGAAGATGTAAAATAATGGCTAAAAAAATGTTAAAAAATTCATAAGACGAAGCTCTACACGGTGAAAGACCGAAAATTGTGATGCGAGATGTGTTCGAGGTGAAATTCTTTTTTGAATCTGTGAATACGTAAATCGTTTTATGGACGAAGACGAACTTTATTGCTAGACGTTGAAGACGGACTCTGCGGGAGAGAGAAAAATAGATTAAAGAGAGAAAACAAAGTTGTGAACGCAATCGTGAGACCTCGCTGACGACATCAGACACGTTTTGGTCAACGAATTAAAAAAGAAATACGACTCTGTATTATTTTTTAAACCAGAGCTTATTATGATATTCACAATGATATACTCGTTAGTTCGCTAACGTTTTATTAACAATTTTCATATTATTTATTATTTATTGCAACTACTACCGTTTTTTCGATATTTATAATTTATTATAATTTCGTATACGTATAATTTGTTATAATTTTTAAACGATTTAGTAAATCGAGTTGAAATTTGCACATCAGAAGCATTAGAATTCTATTATCATCGGTGAGTGATAAAATTTTCAGATTTTTGTCACCGTTTCAAATTATCTCCATCTCCAGTACATCCATAACGTTTCATACATCAAGTTAACGAGATGACAAAAATGATATGAAAAAATGGGCTGTGAATAAAATAAAAAAATATCGTACAGGAAGTGCCGATGACAGTTTTCATGGATCCCAACGCGGAAATGATTTTCCAGAATTTAGCGAGTCGATCTATTTCCTCTGCTTTTCGAATGGAGCGACGTTTTCTCTCATTCCTCGCGGACTTTCTGCTCAAAATAATAATAATAATAACAGCCGGAATGATATAAATAATGAAGCAACCTCGAGCGAAATAGTAAATCGAGTGATTTCGAAGGCTCGTAAGAAAAACGTTTCTCGGCTTCGGAGCGTCCTTGTGACGTCATTGTTGATTTGTTTTTGCCGGGTAGGAAAGACGCGCGAACGCTTTTTAACGCTCTTATAAACGGGAATTGTACGCAGTCATTGAGGTTTCGTCGCTCCAAGGCTCCGCTGTGAACACTTCCGGCTCGCTCTTTACCGAGAATTCAAACCCAGAGATCAATGAACATTTGATTCTCGCTTCAACAGATAAAATATTATTAATCTTATCTCAAAGTGTTTGTACTTTTTTTATAAATATTATTCGTTGAAGAATATGTAAGGTATAGTTCGATCGCTGATGGGTGCCGTATAAACGCGGGGGCCCCTTTTTGCAATTTTTGAAAAATTAAATTTGATAAATTTGTGAATTTTCCATCAGAGAGACAACGTGAAATTGGAACGACTTGAGAATTAAATATCTTCTGAACCATTCTGTCGATCGTCATCTCCAAATTTGGAAGAGAATTTTTATTCACAAATAATGTGTCGAAATTTCAGCAATTTTTTATGATTTTTTAAAAAGAGGTTCTGTACATCATTAATCGAAATTTGTATGAAATCTTCGCTTTTATATACTGGAGTTTAAAAAACGTTTTTCATCCTGTAAAATATAGCCCTTGCGAAAGAAAAGTCATTAGAATTCTCTCAAGACGATTTTTCTCCCAGGCGTCCAGTACGTGAAAACGTTCGAGGATCGTGTCGCTCGTTCGAGAAAGATTGCCAAAGGGATTTTCACCCTCCTCCCGCCCGTCCTCGCCTCGTAGAAAATCTGCGTAGCGACTACCGAAGAATTTATAGACGAGTCCACGCTCGCTCGCACGTGAAATGCATCGAGAAAAGCGGAATACACGCTCGATTTCTCGGAAAAACGATGGCATTGACCTCTCCCCAACACTAGACAAGTGCCAACTTTTTCGTCATCGCGACTATTCATTTTCATGCATTCGTGGTCATTTTTTTCACTATTACATATCGTTACATCGTTTTTTTTTTATTTACTGGCTATAATAAATAATTACTGGAAAATATTTTATTCTGTAAATTTCGAATTAACCTTTTTTTCTCATTTTCAAATGCCAACTCATCCGTTGAGTCATCGGAGAGACGAAATATTTTTCAATTTTCAATGAGCAATTTTTTTCTTTCGAATCATCACTATTTTTAACAATTCAGTATAAAGCGAAGTATATTTCATGAATTTTTCAAATTTGAATAGAAATCAATAAAAATTTGAATAAAAGTAATTATGAAATGTACATTTCTTAATGTTTTTCTCCCAAATATTACTTACTAGATACTATAATTTTCACATACAAATAGTCAGGGGACAGGAAAAATAAATGAAGTCAACGCAGTACTTTATTTTGTAATAATAAAATGTATTAAATAGGTAGTGTATCGTTGGCAATACTTATCAAACTACGTGTGTTCTTTTTTTTTCGTGATACACGAGACTTATGTGGTGCGGCTCGTTTGTATTCATCTTCTCGGATCGCTCTCATTTTTACAAAAGAAAACAGAAAGATCTCACATTCCGCCACTTCCGGCTTGATTCGCAAAAAAAGAGTCAGCGGTCGAAATAAAAATCGCAGAGTTTACATTTCCTTTTTTTTTTAACATATTCAGTTTTTATCACTTTTTGTGGCCCCATTTCGGTTCCGGCTGTGGGAATCCCCTCGAAATTTATCGCAATCTCAATTAAACTCAAAGTGAAAAAGAAAAAAATCTCAAGAATTCATCGAGTTACCTCGGCAAAACAAAGAAAAGAAAATCCTCAAAGATTTTTTTCTTTCTACAATTTGGTAATCAGTGTACATAATGATTTTCAAACAATTTTTCATCAACAGCCCATCAATTGGCTCCCATATGTGCATTGGAAACATGAAAAGTGAAAAATATAGGTACATAAACAATCAATTTCGATGAGGAAAACAATTGTTTTCACGAAAAAAGAGAGGAAGTCGTGTGAAAGAGGATTTTTGTCTGCTACGTGAATCGTACCAACGAAAATTGGAGATCGGGATTCCCAGGATTCTCTCACGCCGTAATGCACGATCGATATCTATATCACAAGGGAAAATTAAGTATACGCGTTCTCGTATTTTAAACTGCATAATAATATTATTAATTAATAGTTATATAATTAATAATAATGTAATAATAAAAATAATAGTAGTGATAATAATAATAATAATAATATCTGTTGAGAAAAAAAGGTTCGAGGAGAATGTTTGACAGCGCGTTGAATTAAATAATAGATTTTTTTAACTCGCGGTTTTGATGAGTGAAAATATAATTAAAAAAAAAAAGCTTTCCGGTCTTCGAACGGGAAGTGCGCGTGATTTGAATTAATCTTCCTTTTTTTTGTTTTGCTTTATATATTTCACGTCATTCGGCTTTTATCACAGTGAAAACGAAATTGAAAAGAAAATAATGATAATAATAAAAGTAATAATAATATAAAAAGAGGAAAAGAGTAAATAGTGGAAAAAAATAACAAAAATTGTGGTCAACGGACTAAACGGTTGAAAGAGAAAAAATTAGGACGAAGAGAAAGATCGGAGGTGAAAGTAATTGTGAAAGATGAGAGGAGCAATGAATGGATTTTTTTCTGGGATATACTTGCTGATTACAACGACAATTAATAATTATTATCAGTAATTGTATTTTCTGAGAGCCAAGAGATCGACCTTGCACTTTCGTACAAACTTCACATATTTTCATTATTTTTTATTATTTATTTTTATTCATTTCATTCGTTTGTTTGTGTGTTTATTTATTTTTTTCAAATATTTCATCGTGAGTGTACTTTTTGTGTTTCGCAACTGTGAAAGAGAACGCAGTATAAAATATTGTATAAATATATAAATACGATTGCAAAAATAAATATATTAAATTAAGAAAAAAAAGAGACGTACACGTAAGGTATATTTTTTAATCGTTAATATTTATATATATATATAATATATATATATAATCTATATAAATGGTCAAGTCTATAACGGGGGTCCTAAGGGAAAGGATCGAAAAGTTTTTTCACTTCCCGGAGTCCTTTTTGTAAAACAAAAAAATTGCATCACTTATAAAAATTGCGAAAAATAAATAATTCACGTTTTGAGAGAAAGTTTTCAAATTCTTTAAAGAAAAAAGCAAAATTCATTTAGCATGGAAAGATTTAAAAAGTTAAATGAAAAGATTTTTTTATGATGAACGTGTTTTTTCTTCTAAATTTTAGGAGACTCCGGGCGTCTTCACGACCGTGGGAATTTTATTTTTTTTTTCATAATTTCCATTTCTCTTTCATCGTCAGGACGCTATTTTCTTCCTCGATACGTTATTCTTTCCATTCTGCAATATTTTGCATTTTTTTTTCGCGGAGAAGAATTCTGAGGATCGAAACGCACGCATTGACGCTCAAAAACTTTCGTCCGTTTCCCTCCTTGCCAAATATTTGAAAAATATATAATCATTATTTTTCCTGTCTCGTAATCCTCATCTCGTCTCTTTAAATACTAATTCATATAAATCGATTATTACGAAGGCACTCGGTGAACTTGCTGGGGAGCAAATTTATTTTTGTCTCCTCATTTCTTTTTACTTTTTTTTTCATTTTTTGTTTCGTTTCATACGTCAACACGTTCATAATCATATCTATTTCATTCTCTTATATTCATTCTATCATTTTCTCCGTTACTCTCATTACGGAAATCGCCAAAGAAAAAAACGATGACGAAACGAAAAATCTCGCCAACTTTCTACCGCCGGACTTCCTCTTTTTCGTACAAAAAAAAAAGAAATTAAATAATCATTAAATAATTGTATCAGACGATAAACTCGATATGAATAATATTCCGTGGCGATAGCCTTTCTTTTGTGCATCAAAAGTCAAAAGAAAAAAGATTTTTTAAAAATTCTCTCTGTTTTTGACACAAACGCGATTGAACTTGTTTCTCAACGCTATGGACCTGAACATAATGCAGAAGGAAACCTTTTTTCTTGGTAAACAATGAGTACTGATAGTAATATATTGATAATAATAATAATAATAATAATAATAGATATAAAATAATGATTGTGGCTGTGGTGGGTGGTGAACGATAGCAATTTTAGCAATGGTAAACACTAATGCTAGAATAATAATATTACATATTTTCAATAATAATAATAATAATAATATTAATAGTAATAATAATAATAAATCCTATATTGTGTGAAAAATTAGCATTATGAAATAATTAATAAAAATAATAATATAATATAAAAAATACGTATCGATAACAGTTAACGATAAACGTCGAGAGTGTGACTTTTATATTCGCATTCTGTCGAAACAAATCGAGGGTAAATGTGCATTTTCGGTTTCGATCTTCGTTTTTTTTTCATTTTCTGTTTTTAATTTTTACAGATTTTTCTTTCGCCCCACTATTTTTTTTCTTCCTAAATACCGTTAATGTACAGCATTGTCGTTTTCATTTCAGTTTTTTTCTTAATCACTTTTGTTAATCTTTCGATTCTCGTGAGAAAATATATTCGTGCTCGTTCTCGCATAAATGTATAAATTATTTTTCTTTTTTATTTGATAGTTATTCGGGGCTTTTTTTGCAAATATATATTTTCTTTTCGTTAATTAGTATCACGATGGTGAATAAGCATTATTGTCGAATTCATCGTTTGTCTCTCATTGTCTGAACCATCTTCCATGGGAAAAAAATGACGAAAGTGAAGGAAAAAAGAAATTCTTCCACAAGAACGCCCTGACTTTGTTTCTCTTCGAATAAAAGTTTAGTAATCAACTGCTTACGAATATAATAATCACAAGGATGATGATAATAATAATAATAATAATTAATAATAATAATAATAATAATAATAATAATAATAATAATAATAATAATAATAATAATAATAATAATAATAATAATAATAATAATAATAATAATAATAAGTATTTAATGATTACTATGACGAACTAAATTCTAAGATAACATTTTGCTCTCAAAGTATATAAATTAAATGAAAAAAAACGTGTTTCTTCAATTATTATTATTGTTGTTGTTGCTTTATGTATATCAAAATCGTGTATATAGAAGTATATAAACAAAATATATTCGATTGTTTTTTTTTCTCTTGAGAAAACAACGTCACTCTCAAGGTGTTTTTTTCCTCTCACTGGCTGAATCAATTCTCAGATGATTTTTTTTATTCGTTTCACTCTCTTTTTCTAGATCTTTGACGGATCGCTAGTCCACTGTTGTTTTTTTGATTTTTTTCCCGTTCATTTTCTTCAAAATAAATAAAGAAATAAAATCCATGGAAAAGAGAGAGAATCGAAATTGAACAATTTCACAGAGGAATTTTTCGTTTCTCGATTTTCCCTTCACTTTATTCGTTCTTCCTCGGTTTTCAGGCTCAAATCCTGTTTCCTTTACTCTATATAGATATACATAAATCTATATATCTATTTTTTTATTATCAATATTTCTATTGCAATAGTTACATATCACATTTCTTATAAATATTTTTTTTTCTCCGTCTTGTAGCTTTCCCTTGGGTGAAACATGAATGTTCGACGACCAAAAAAATGTAAAATTTTGGGTCCAAAAATGTCGCAGAACAGAAAAGATGGACTTTTCGATAAATTCAGATTCTAAAAAAACGGAAAAAAAAATCAAACTTCTTTCCAAAAATTGCGACATGCATCGTCTCGCAATTAAAACAAAAAAGTTGTTCATCTTTTTAATAAGAAAAAAAATCACACTTTTCACAGACGCTCGTTCTCTCAACCCAAGCCTTGGAAGACAAATTCGTGGCTCGTAAGACACTAAACGTTATTTTAAATAATCCTCGCTTAATTTTTTTATTTTAATTTCTTTCTTCGCCTCGTTTTCCTTTTCCTCTTAGCTTTCTGTACAAATTTTCAATTCCCGTCGAGGCAAATGCCAAGATTTTTGTCTCTTTTTCTCTTCGATATTTTGACTCTTCGTCTTTTTCATACTTGTGAAAAAAATATACAAATTTTTCCATCTCGATTATTGCAACATTTTATCTGTATCGCTTTCCTCCGCGAGCTTAAATTTCCAAAAAAGGACAATGAGAAAAAATGACCGAAGAGTCAAAACGAGAGAAATGTAGAGCGGAAATTCCAAAGTCGAAAAAATTCGCTCTGTCCGATGTCAATTAACGTGTTGTATATAAAATTTCATATTAATATTTGTATATATATGTATGTTCAACACTCGCAATAATAAAATAATAATAATAATTAATAATTAGTAATAAAGATAATTAGAAATGATGAAAATCATAGAAGCGAAATTACGATGAGTCATCGATCTCCGGAGATCGTTAAAAAAGTTCTCGTATTCAAAATTTCATCTTGAAAACTCTCGAGTGAAAAAATCGCTCTTTTATAAAAAAATTTGAGAAAGAGTGCGATCGTCGTTTCTCGAATCTTTTATTTTATTTTGTAATAGCGTTTGAATGATTTTGTATTTTTTTGAAGAAATCTTTTAGTAGAAAGGAGAAAGAAAAAGAAGAAGAAGAAGAAGAAGAAGAAGAAAAGATCGTTCGGATAGTTGGAAGCTTGGAAGAAGAGGACGAAAGAGGATCATCGAGGGGGGTAAAAAAGTGAAAAGAGAATATAATGAATAAAAAGTGAAAAAATAGTGAAAGAAAATGAGAAAGAATTTTAGTTTGCAGAGAGCGATTTTTTTCACCTCGATGAAGTTGAGTTTAGATCTTGAGATTTTCGAAATCCCCGATGGTCGAGCTAATTCTGTTGAAGACCGGAAGTCTTGATTCGGCGTTTGGAGAAACCGGAGATGGCGTTCTCGGGGCGTCGAGGACGGGGCTGCTGGTGGGGCTGGGCGTGTGCCTCGTCAGGATACCAAAGTCAAAGCTGAACGGCGTCGGATTATTGTTGAGGGAGTCGTCGCTGAAGAAACTTGCCATGGAGTTCGTCGGCGATTGGCTTAAACTGGAGGAGGGTGAGATCGAGTCCCCGGTACTTCCTAGGGAAAATGTGGGACTGAGATTCAACGGCTTTGGTCTCGGTCCTGCGATCGGTGGGCAATTCGTTACGACGCTTTGAACTCCATTTTGTGCCAATTGCTGATGAATCTGAACGCTCGTCTGTTGTTGATTCTGAGCTTGCTGATGAGACTGATGTGCTGCGGGCAAACTCAGCGAATTCGTTCTCATCAGAGCAGGATTATTCGTGAAATTCGGAGTTGAATTCAGTGAATTCGTTCTCATGAGCGGAATTGAAGGATTCGTGCTTGTCGGATTGCTCGCGATCGCTGCGGCCGCTGCTGCTGCCGCGATCGCCTGTGGCGCCCCGGTTATCTGCTCGAGGAGGCTCATGTTCAGGTTGAAAGCGGCTCCGGAATTGTTAAGGAGCGGCCCGAGGCCCATTATGTTCGGCTGGGTCGAGGCCCCGAGCTGGGCGCTCACTTTTTGATTGTGGATTCGGGCCTCCTCGAAATTGTGGATAAAATGGCAACGGGGACCGTAAGGGCAAAATCCAATCGTGTGGAACGTTCGGCACAATTCGGTCTTGTATTTCGGATGCCGGGCGAGATTACGAAGCTCGCCGTAACCGTGAGCGAATTGACACTTGTCCCCGTACTTGCATGAACCGCTCTCCTCGAATGGTCGGCAGAGCTCCGTCTTGTAACGCGATGTTGGCTCGCTCACCGTTCGGTCCAGCTTCCTGTGCTGCTCTATCAGCGTCACCAGTGACGTATAACTCCGCCTGAGGGGCGCGTGACCACCACCCGTCGTGTGACTCGACGATGAGTCTTTCGACTTTGACGCCGAATTCTGAAAATAATAATAACAATATACATTTACTTTTTTATTTTAATTAATATTTTTTTCAAATTTTTTTTATACGTATATTGGATGTGAAATAAATCGATTGACGACTCGGAAATGAATCCTCGAATGGAAAACTTCGAGGAGGAAAGAATCGAAAAATAAAACGAAATGAATGAATGAGAGGGGGAGAAAACAATTAAGAAATTCAAAGAGATCCCGTTTAATCTTCGGTCAGGTATATAGACACGGTTAGAGAAAGAAAAGTTCGTTCTATCTCCATCTCTATCTCACTATTTCTCAAGCCCCTTGAAACCCAAAACTAAACCATAAATCCACGATTCCTTTTTACGGCCATATATATTTCCCCCCTTGCCTTTTTTCTTCTTCTTCTTCCTTTTCCTTTCCCTCACTCCCAATAATTCGAATCCTCGCCAACAACCAATTTTTCTTCCTCGAGAGTTCTTCCGATAAAGTCTTTCCCCCCTCGGGTCTCTGAAAATTTCCGATTTATAAAATCGTACAATTTTTTTCTAAATTTACGAAAAAGGAACATTTTTCGAATACAAAATGGAGTTTAAAAATTTCATTTTGTTAAATTAAAAAAAAAACATGTCCAGGAACATGGAAAAAAAAGAAAATTTTGTTGAAGAATGAAAAATTGAATATGAGAATTGAAAAACGATAGCAATTTGTCGAACAAATTCACAACGAAATATTTTTAGCTCGATTAACTACTCCAGATGTCGACAAACAGTCGATGTAATCGGAGAAAATGAGAACATTTTAATTTTCGACTTGCTATTATTATTATTGGCGTGCGATTATCATTATCGGATATTATCGAGTCGTCGCTTATCATTTTTATCAGACGAAAAGTCACGATCGTTTTGAAAAATAATATAAATATGAGTTTCAGGCGATAAACAAGAAATTTATTTATCTCTCGTCTCGACTCGGTTAATGCGGCGCGAAAATGACGGGAGAAAAAAATCTGCATGACCTCGTTCACCGCCCGAGCAAATATTTGTATTGGCAAAATGCGAATCGACTCGAACGATTTCTCGCCAGATATATAATTTTTCTCGGAAGTTAACGTAAAATACGCACGCAGAAATCAAAAGTTTTATATCAGACAAAAAATTAATTCTTATCGATGAAAAATCATCGCTTTAGTACAATTACCAAAAATTATCAATTCTTTCTGAAACAACGTGCCAGTGATATCAATTATCTTTATCGATGATAAAAAAATTTTATTAATTTTTTCATCTGTTGAAAAATGATTTTTTGCTCCTGTTTATTCAGAATGGAATACGGCATTGAACGATTTTCATCCACATTAAAAAAATGTTAACGTACCACACAGAGAAGGAATAAAGAGTGAACAATTTGAAAAATGACTTTCACCGACTTCTGAGGTCAATTCGAAGCACGTTCAAAAAATTTGAGCAATCACCAATAAATAAATTGATTTTCATCAATGTGACAAACAAATTTACGTATTGCAATCATTTGACATTTATTTTGCCAAAATAAGGAAAAAGATGCAGATAAATAAATAAATGAATTATGAAAGATATGAGAGTTGCGAAAAAAAATAGAAAAGTCGCAGGATTGAGTTCAGGACCTTCGAGTTTTGATTCCAAAACGCGTTATCCACCGGACTAATCCGATCTCTGCCACGATCACTAATTTGTTCTCATAAATCACTCTCGCGGAATTACAACATACAAAATCCGCATTAAAATGTATACGCGCATTTAAATAACGTATTTGTGCACGTATCGTCAGACGACAATGACCCAACCCAAAAAATGTTTGTACCTTCAGCCCGGGCGCACCCAACTACAAAAAAAAAAAAAACACACCGAGATTGTACAATTTCGTACGCGTGAAACGGGCCCGAGATCACGGTCACGTTCATCCAAATTTATCATTGTTATTTCGATCGCACAATCGTTCCTCTCGCGCCTAAATAAATTTCCAAGTACGGATTACGTAAAAAAGCGTCGCTCAAAAATTATTTTTCTACGTTTATTTTTCCGTCACGACGAAATATCAACTACTTAAAATTAATATTTTAGTTACAAAAATATATATAAAATAAATTCAATTATTGAAAAATTTCTCTTTCTAACTCTCGGAACGGAATCGCGTGGGCGTCAGCGTAGCGTCAAAACAGCATTTCCCTTTTCGAAGCAAAAGAGCGTATCGAGTAACCCTTTCACATGAGACTCCATCGCAGTTTATGCATTTTTTTTTACAATTTATCAATTAACAAATCTAACGCATGAAAAATAAAATCACGATGAAAAACAAAAAACAAACTGACGAATTTATTATAAATCTACGTGTCTTATTTTTGTGTTTTTAAATTCTCAATCATTTTGTCTATTTTTGGTCACACGCAATTTTCCAGT
This sequence comes from Cremastinae sp. B BG-2022a, assembly GCA_030522605.1. NCBI lineage: Eukaryota > Metazoa > Arthropoda > Insecta > Hymenoptera > Ichneumonidae > Cremastinae sp. B BG-2022a. The sequence continues at coordinate 15,624 of JAPYYX010000481.1, read as the reverse complement.
TCGGTAAAACGTTTTGGTGACGTATTATTTTGTTGTCCTTCGTTTTCTCCTTCTTCGTCAAAGCGAAGAAAAATCATCGTTCCGTAAAGGTTTCCTCTCTCTTTTTATTCTTCGTTTTTTCCTCTCTCCTTACAGTCAGAAGAACCGTGACCACGCGAGAATTGTCTTCTCTTTTTGTTTTTCATTTCTATATCGCTCGCTCTCTCTCTCTCTCTCTCTCTCTCTCTCTCACTTGATCCCCGTGTACTCATACTCATGAGATCTCGCGTGCAACGTACATGCGTTTCTTACACTCGCGTGCTTAATATATGAATCAGGCTCTACGCTCTGTCACATATTTATTCGTCGTTCTTTCCGCATGAAGACTCATTTCTTTTCTCATTTAAGCTCCCTCTTTTCTCTTTCTGTATAACTACTCGCGCGAAAGTACGTTGGATTTCATTTTCCTTCGAATGCATTGCAGCGAATTTCAATTTTTTTTCCGTTTTTTTTTAAATTTAACTCAACTTAATTTAGTTAAAAATTTTTTGTCTTCTGACCGTTATAATAATTATTTAATGTTCCCGTACCGTAATTATTCTGTATACTGAATTCACGAAAAATTTCATTTTCTACAATTTTTTGATTTAATGATTTTTTTTTCAGTTTCTCTTTCTAAATACCAAGCTGACTCGAGATTTTCTTCGCATCGCCCGTAGCATTAAAAAATTTCAAGTTTTCCATGCAGTTAATTGATAATAATTTGTACGTATCCTTAAATCCTTTTTCGTATAAGAAAATGATAAGCAAATGAAAAAATAGTCAGCTGATCGTATATTCTCCTCGATGGAATCGTTAATCCTCTGAAGCATTAAGAGAGATAATAATTCGTGTACTTTGGACGTATTAGAAGGAACGATGTCGAACGGTATATACGAGAGAAGAGATTACGGCAACTATTACGACTTGAGAGAAAGCAAACTTACACAGCTGTAAACTCTCTCTTTCTCCCTCTTTCCTCGTTTCCTCCCCCTTGCCTCGACAAATCTACCTCGAGGAATCTTCCGTTACAAGAGAAATTAAAATGAAATGGAAAGAAGGCCTATCTCCTCTCGAAGAAAGTAAAAGCTCCTCAATCTGCCGAGAAATCTTCCTCGAGAACGCCAGCAATCGTTGCCGATTAACAAATTTTCGATTAAAATTCTCTTTCGTCCTCTTGATGAAATTTTACGAACTCATTCTCTTCAGGTACGTGATAAAATTTACGCGAGATTTTCAATTATACATTTTCTGTAATTTTATCATTTTTCGAAATTATTAAAATAAAAAATGATGTTTTTTAGAAATTTCAAGATCATTTGAGAAAAAAGTTGAAAAAAAAATTTTAAATCATTGCAAGGGAAAAGAGAGACGATTGGACTTGTATAAAATCGCACCGGTAGTTCGGCTCGTTACACGTCGATATCCCCTTACCCCAGTTCCCTCGTAATACAAACCAAACCACGCCATAATCATTTTTTACGAACGGATTCAAGCTCAGAAATTGATGCGCTAACTTTTTTTATAAACTTCCTGAATACTCTTCATTTATTTTTTGGAAATTTCTTTTAATAATAAAATATGAGTATAAATAAAATAAAAATAAATGTATCTATAGCACTTTAGTTTCGTTCAATGTGTCCTATTTAACGTGTTCTGCGATCTTGTGAATTATGGCCAGTGCGTTATAACTCGATGAGTACGCAAAAGCAATTTTAAATATTTATTGTTCGTCGAGTAGTCAAAAAGGCTCGTGAGATCTCCGATAAATAAAAGTCGGCTCGTTAACGTTGCGCTCGCAATTGTAATAATCGAAAGGAAAATAAAAAACAAAAGAACGAATCGGTGACGTATGTTTGAAATGAAGTGAAAAAAAAAATACTCGAGGACGCGTTCTCGATAATGATGTGCAAATTTTATTTTTTTTTTCCCGACTCAGATTATCTTTCTCGTAATACAATATGTTATTTATACACGTGTTTCGAAAGATCTCGAAGAAACACGCATGTCGAGATATTTTACAAGTTTGACAAATTCAGGAAAATTTGGCAACATGAGGGAAGGAAATGTATGTACAAGAATGAAAATTAAAATTGAATATATTTTTACATCGTTATAAAAATTGTGGGTTTGATTATTTTTATTGAAAAAATATTCCCGAAACAAAAATACATAACGAATAACGTATGTCGAGATATTTTATAAGTTTAACAAATTCAGGAAAATTTGGCAACATCATGAAAGAAAATAAACGGGAGTGATAAAAAAAATTCGAAATAAAAAAAAAGAAGATTCATAATTATGACGAAAAAAGCGTTGATAAATATATGTATTTTAACATAATTATAAAAATTGTGTCGTATTTGGTTATTTTAAAAAAATATTCTCGTAACAAAAATAACGAATAACTAAGGGCAGACCTTTTGCCCTTCTTTTCTGTGTCAGGTTTCTTTTCACGAATATGGGAAAATTTCTCAAGTAGATCCCGGTGAGTATGGCAAAAAGGAAGGATGAAGAGAGAAGGAGAGAAAAATAAAGAAAGAAGAAAGAGGATGGAAATATCCGAGGAGGGAGAAGGCCACAAAGGGTCTTCGTCGGCGAGTGTTGTTGCACGTGGCGTGCAACAGATTCTTTTTTCTCTCTCGCACTCTCTGTCTTCTTTCTCCCGTCCCGTCGCGGAGTCTCGGGCAAGGCTTGAGCACAATAGACCATGCAGAAAAGAACGAAGCACTGTGTATGCCCCGTACACTTTACACACGTCGGAAAAAAATAACCCCCCCTCACTCGCGCTCTCTCTCTCTCTCTTTATTTTTCTCTCCCCGCGTCTCTTTTTGCCGAGCAACAGGTTTTCAGAGTTTCATCGACGATCACCGACGCATGTCACGTGACTTCACCATTTCCAGACGAAAGAGAGAAAGAGAAAGAGAGAGAGAGAAGAAAATAAAAATAAAAAATAACGAGGGAGGGAGAGAAAGAGAGGTTAAATCACGTAACGCCCTTCCGTCCTTCGTGTCTCCGTTTTTGAGGAGCAAACGAAGGGAGAACTGGAAAATTCACGGGCTGGAGAGAGAACGATCCGCTTTGCGCCAATGGTCCGATCCCGGATACATGTGGGGCAATATGGACCGCTTTTGAACGAGAAACATTTATTTTTGGCTCGTAACGTACTCTTGAACTTGGGATGTATTTTCTTTTTTTTTAAACTGTCTCGTTTTTGTATTCATCTTTCGAAAAATGAGCTCGGCTCAGCAGTCAAAAAATACCAGTTTCGAAAAATCTCGAAAGAAACGTGGACGAAAAGAGAATTTTTATAAATATGTTTTTTCTTATTTTCGTAGAAACTTCTGCGAATATATGCAATCTTAATATTGTTTTTAGTATTTAATTATAGTTTTTACGACGTTCTTGGATATTGTTCTTTAAATAGAAAAATTGTTATTCGGATTATTGTACGAGAGGTGTTCAAAATTTAATTAAAAATCGATTACAGTTTTTTTTCTCAATGAACAGATTTTTTTTTAAAAATTCTTCCTCTACACTCACGATTAAAAACTAAAGTAATAAAATACTCAATTGAATAGATGTGAATTAACTGGTCCAAATTCCCGACTGGTCCATATTGCCCCACATTTCGTTTGACGACAATGAAACGCGCTCACAGCGGCGTAACCGTGCGTTTCCGCGCTCACTGCTGATGGAATCGTGCAGAAAAGAATCCTCAAGACCGTTTTGAACACAAAAAATGACATTTTCCATGTTTCTTTTAAAAAATAAATAAAAAAGTGCACACACTCGAGGAAACGTGAGATTTTTTTTTCTCTTCTTCTATCAACATTTTTCTTCATTTTCGATTGCGCGAAACGTATTAATTTCGTTTCTCGAATTTCGTCCGTACTTTTTTTTCATACCGCTTATTTTATTGGGCGGCGACTCGAAGTTTTTTTCCGCTTTCTTCAAAATGTAATGGAAAACGCAATCGTGGGTATCAATTTACTCGACGGTTGCGTCGAAGAAAGTTTTCACTCGTTTACGAGTGAATTCTCTTTGCGAGGAAAGTTGTACATTTTTTTTCGATGTTTTTATTATTACTTTTTATTGTTGAGGAAGATAGTTGAAAAATTAATAAGAACATTTCAGAAAAGGAATCAAATAATAAGGAAAATAATGAGATTTTTTTAGCGTACTCTTAATGGCAAATATTAATATAAAAAAACCTAAAGAGTCAAGAAGAGATCGAGAGTCACCAAGTTTCTCGTCGCTGAATAATAAAGCGGGAAATGACGAGTCGTTTCACATTGGGAGTACAGACCGGAAATCGTACGATGTCGAAAAAAAAGGGAGGGAAATGTCAGAATAGGACAGAGACACGAAGAAAGCGAGGATAACACAGTCAATGATTTATCAATTTCAATATTTTTACCAAAAAAACGTTTTTTGCATCATTGACAATAGCGCAGATAAACTGCATAATTTTATTAACAATAAAAAAATGTAATTCTCAATCGTCATCATAGCAAATTATTTTCGAATATTTTCTACGATATTTTATCAAAATTTTGTAAATGTTTGCCTTCTTTGAATATAAGCTTACTCGCTCCACTTTCTATCGTGATGACAAAAGGAAATCGATAATTAATAAAACTTGCAAATAAGCGGACGATCCAACGTTAAAAACGACGCGGGGCGAATTGTCTCGTTCCAAAAATAGAAATATCTTCACGGTGGGTCACACTCCGGTCATTCCACGATTCTTAGCGTAGGTCATTTATTCTCTCGCTCGAAATTTCTGACGCGGTGTTTTCATCGGGGCTCACACCGTCACGGTTGACGTTTCGCTACCAACGAGAATTTTCCTCCGCCGTTAACCATTGACGTATTTTTGGTACATCGATTCAAGAGCTATTTTTCAAAGCATTTACATATAAATGGCAGAGAAGAGAAAGAAAATTCCCGACCTAGCCTCCATCTTGTGTGCCATAACCTCTAAATAACACTTGAAAAAATGTCCAACCTATTTTCATACTGGTTTTAATGTTTAATAGATAGTTTTAAAGATCCATCGATGTTTTTGTGGTCTCGTCAGTGCCCCGTGAAAGAAATTAATCGAAATTACAATAATAATAATAATAATAATAATAATTTACGCTCCGCGATACGAATATTCTCGTGTATAAATACATTTTTGTAGCGTTCTTAAAAGTGCTTGGAGCAGGGAGGGGGGAACGTTCCGCGATACGCTTCGTGGCTTTCGAGAGCGAGTCGACAACATAACCTCTGCAAAAATGTATTTCTAGTTAATTGTCGTTGAGTTTTTCCACGGCCGATCGTTAATCGTTGTCATTTTGTCCCTCTCGTTTAATATTTCATCTTTTTTCTTCAGGGAGATAAATAAAAATGCAGAAACATTCTTTTTCACGCGTCCCGGGACTCGTGAAAGCAGAAATTATCAACAAGACTGGCGATACTTATTTTTTTATTCATTTCGCGACAATAAGCGAGAGACTCGAATCGTAACTAATCGCTCTCTTCTTCGCGGCAAAAAAAAATTAGCAGTTCGAAGAGCGAGAGATTCTTTTTTTTCTAGATTTTGAGGTTGTTTTTCTACCTTTACACACCAGCAACGATTACTTTGATAGTCCGCGTACTTTCTTTTTTTTCGAAACGGATTTTATTCGGTTTTGCTCGAGGAGCGATTCCCCGTACCACGCGGTGCCATTCTCGCAGGAGAATGCTTGAAAAAAAAAACTCCGACGCACATGTGCAATCTCGCGTCGACATTTATTGATATTGGATAAAAAGTGTTCAAAATACGAATCACTCTTCAAATTTTTCCACAAATTTTGCTCCGGTCTAACGAATAATGTAAAAAAATTGTCACTGCGCATGCGTTGAAAAAAAAGTGGCCGCCATGTTGGATAGCGTTATTTCGCATTGTTGACCGGCGAAAAACAGACGCGAAAAAATTCGGAGTCAAAATCGAAGATTGTTGCTATAAATTCGCGGGAATATTCCATCGACGCGATCCTAGGTGAATCATTGAATCGAGAGAGTTACAGAAGTAAATATATCGTGAAGTGTCAGTGAAAAGGTCGATTAGAAGAAATCGAAAAAAATAAGGTAGGACACGCAGAAAGCGCGCGAGGTGAAACTTGCGCTGGTGACAATGGGAGCGAGAGAGAGAGGGCGCAAGTCGGAGCGCGAGGAACTAACAATAAGCAAGACGAAGAGAGAGGGAGGACAAAACCATGGACGAGACGAAGAAAGGCCAGAACGAGCGTCGTTCGATGATTTCCTGAGGTAAAAGTTATCCCGTTTATGACTAACGCATGATTTGTTTTCACTAATGAAAAAACGTATACACGTATCGTACTTTTGTCCCCAGAGGAACTGAAAATCCTCGAGTATGGAAAATCTTCAAATTACGCTTATGTATATGAAAACATAATTTCGTACTTTTTGCGATGAAAAATTTAATGGATACCCTGATGATTTTCTAATACATAATAGTTAACGTGGCTAGTGCCAGTCCAAAAACTATCTCGATCCTACTTCTTACTCCTAAATCTTACTTTAACAAAAAAAAATAGATATTCTAGTTGATAATAAATGACTAAGGTGGTCTATTACTTTGAATATATTATAGCCAATAAGCAAAGATTTTACTCAACAAATCTTTCTGATGAATCGTTTTTAACCTCAAAGTAAAAAGTGCTTAAGTCTGAATATCCATTCTATCACGAAAAAACTATAAAATTTCATGGTAAAAAATGAAAGAAAAAATATGTGTATGTTACCTTGAAGAGATGCTCGTTGCACTCGAAGTTCGGACTGCTCATGACGGCGGTAGACATGTTTCTAAGGAAATGAGTAACCAAACTTTATTTCAGCATAGAATTTACACTCTCAAAACTAAATGATTTTTTTTTTCCGGAATTCGTTTGAAGCTTTATCTTCGAATAGAGACACTAGATTTACGATAATTATATGTTTATCCGGTAATATATATTTTCACTATTTATTTTCGTTTCTTGGAGCGCGCACGGTCTCTCGCGATCGAAGCACAGTCTCGTTGTGGCGCGTCGGTGCGCCACGACGTGTCGATGATTATTCCTCCAAAATTGTTACTCCGGATCTCCCTCCTTCTTCCTCTCTCGAGAATACACCGAAATATTTCGTTTTATAATATTATTGACAATGAGAATAATAACGATAAATCGATGTAAACGAAGTCGTGAAACTTTTGTATTTACAAACTCGCGAAACACACAAAAACTGCCACTTTCGACGATTTTTCCAAAATTCGATTTCGACCGTAGTAATGAAAATGTTTATAGATTGTATTTCGAATATAATTCGCAACAATCTTCAGAATCGAAAAATTACGATTTTATATTTTATTTTGAAAATAATTGAGTTTTCGGCTTGAAACGGCAACTCGTCCTTCAGAGATCCCTTTGTTTATAATAATAATAATAATAACAATAATATTGAGAGAAACGAGAAGGGTAAACTCGTTCTTTAATTGGCGATCGTTCTCGATCACAGACTAAATTATCTCTCTCGCACTTCACTGCCGATCGGAGCGCGAATTTTGGCTCCTTCAAGACGCCTCTCGCTTATAACAAAAAATATATAGTCGCACAATCGACTTTTGACTCGTTATTTCGAAGCACGCTCGAATCTTTCGAAACTTGGCACTTTTTTGCTTTCTCCTCGCGGGGTCTCTTCTCGTTACTTTTCTGTACAATGTCTCGGTATCACGATCGTATATCGCGCGTCGCACAAGCCAGTTCTCCTTGTTTACTTCTTTATTTCTCGTCCTCGTCCCGTTCGTTCCTTCTCTCTCTCTTGTCTCTCGCAAGCTCTTACTATCCGACAAACTCGTCGCGATCTCGATGTTACTAGAAAGGTAGCCGAGAGGTGACTGACGATCCGCTTCTTCGTCGAGCCGGCGTGAGAGGCCAAAACAGCTCGCTCGCTTGTGTGAGGGCGCGCGTGTGTCCGTGTCCGAGCGGTGATCGTGTTTGTTCGGGAAGGAGGCGCCAGCCGGCTTGACCAATCACCGCTCTCGACTCGCCGGTCGCGTTACCCCCGCTCTTTCTGCTTTTTATCCCCACTACCCGCGCTCGATCGCTCTCTCTCTCTCTCTCGAACGAGTTTTATCCCGTTTCGTCTCTCTTGCTCTTTTTCTCGCTTGTATCCCGAGCGAACAAGAGAACGGCGAGGCAACCACGCCGCGGGCTTACTCCTCGTCATTCTTCCTCGGTGTACACAAAAGTCTCGGCGCGCCCGCGTCGACATTTGGCAACGTCGACGCGATATGTACATGTAGCCAGAAAACAGAGACGGAGATACACTCGAGGCTTTGTGATCCCCACGGAGCGTGAAAATATATATTTTGCTTCGCCAATTTTTGACCGAATCGGATAAAAAAAAAACGATCGCTACTAATCTTCCTGTAACGGATTATTTATACACTCTATCGTTCTTTCCTGCTAATTATAATATCGCCATTTTTTTCTGATGTTTCTCTTGTATATCCAACAATCGCCGATTTCCTCGGCATACGGACATTTGATATTGCAAAACAAAAACTCAATCTCATGACTTTACAATTTTTTAAAACCGAGGTACAAATATTCGCGATTTCATCATTATTCATCCATGAAATTTCAGAGACGCGTGAAGTTGTGCACAAAATGGCGGAATGCTGGCGAACGCTGTTTTGCAAAAGCGTCAGAAGAAAAAAACACCAGGAAATCGGCTTGTAAAAAAAACTAGTCAAAATCTATCATATTTTTATTATATATAACCAGCAAATAATAAAAGAATTTTGGCTGTCACGATAAAATTGAACATCGAATTGAAGGAGCGCGGTAGGTGAACAAAATGGCGGTAGGCGCTCGTCCGCCATTTTGTTCACGCTGCGAAAAAACGCGAAATAAAAAAAATCATAAACGAGTTACGATAAGAAACGCATTGAAAGTGAAACCCAATGTACAGACGCTCTTTTTTTTCAAGCGTTCTCTTTTCTGCTCTCTTTTAACGCGAGAACGATGGAATACGAGTTTTACGGCGCAGGGGCGGGCAAGGGTAACGGGGAGTCGAACTTTAATCGCGATACACACAGCCTTTTCTTTCTCTTCCTCTCTTTCTCTCGCTCTTTCTATCTTTCTCCTCGTCGAGAGAGCACAGAAAGAAAGAGAGGAAATAATAGCAATATTGCTATTATAAAGCCCAGTGTGACCCTTTGGTCGTAAAGAGAGACGGAAACTTCTTGAGTGCAAAACATAGATTGGGCCCTTCCAACGTCGTTTCCACGTCTCTTTTTCCAATTATAAACTTACTTTGCTCTTTGAAAATTTTTTAATTAATTTCGCAATTACTTTTGATTAGAGAATTTCTCAACTGAAAATTTACCGGAAAAATGTTTCATAACAGAAATAATCGGTTGTATCTTCAAATATTATTCAATTTAGTACGTCTATCGAAATTCATTTGAGAAATTGTATTAAATGAAAATAATATGTAACTCGGTGAAAAGTTTTTTTTTACAAGATGCAGTGAAAAATTATATCATACTAAAAATCGCTGATTTTTAAATATGTTGTAGAAAATGGAATGAAATTTTGGAAGTATTGAATTCTAACAAAATACATACAAATTTATAATTGTTGCGGAGCAACTATAGCCAGAGAATATTTTTCATATTATATCGATTAAAACTCAGTCTTTTCATTTTTTCACATTCACATATATTTTCGAAATTTTGTTCAAAGACACATTTTTTCTGTTCTAATTGTTATTGTTGAATAAAATAGTTAAAAAGAAAGAATCGTACAAGATTAATTTCACGTACGAATAAAGCGTAGGCCATATCTGTTCTCCGCAATCAATAAACAATTGGGGGGTACGAAATTTACGACTTCGTGGTGAACTCTATGGAAGAGACGCGGGCGTCGCGGCGCCACAATTGTTCGAATAGAAGAAATATATATTAATATCATTCAAGATTGATATTTCGAGAATAACGTAACTCGGTGAAAAGTAATTTCAATTTTTCAAGACATACTTATCCATACTAAAAATCGTTGATTCTGAAATGTATTGTAGAAAATAAAAGTAAATTGTCAAAATATTGAATTCCAACAAAATACAAAATACAAAAATTTATGATTGAGATATTGTTCGAATAAAAGATGAAATATATTAATATCGCATAAATATCATTGAAAATTGATATTTCGAAGGCGCGAGAGCGATGTGGCTGTTGCGATGTACGCGATGTAAATTAGTCTCGAGGGTTTTGAACGTTCGTACGAGAAAAGCAAACAGTCTTGAGGCGACTGCGCGACTCTCGACGACGGCTTGTGGCGGCCATCGACACAACATATTTCCCCTCTTACCCTGCTTCTCCATATTCTTGCTCGCACCACCTCCTTCACCTCCTCCTCCACCTCCTCCTCCTCTTCATCCTCATCGGCCTCCTCCCACCCCTCCGTATACCCCTTCCGCCCTCTGTCGAACGATCGCATGAATGAATACTAGACTCCTATTCATATACAATACTCTCGACGTATACTCTCTTTTTCTCTCTCTCTGACTCTCTTAGTTTTTTCCCGCTCTGCAAGTTCCTTCAATATACATACACATATACATATTTGATTTTTCTTATTATTGTTTCATCTAGAAGTTTTACCATCCATTTTTTTCTCAACAACATGAAACTTTTCTCAATGACTTTTCATGAAATGATTCGACTTCTCGTGTATATTTTTATTCCTCGAAAATTTTTTTTTTTTATATAATATACAAATATAAAAAAATATACAAATACGTCATACTCGTTGTTGTCTTTCAGATTTTAATTTTATTATTCTTAGACCTTCTTTTTTGGAGCTCACTCATCGTTATAATATTTCAAATAATATAATAGGATTTAAAAAACTTTGTAAAACAGAATTTGACTATCTCGTATGTCTATGAGTTCGTGAATTTTTTTTTGTTTCAATTTTTTTATTATCGGGGCTTGTCCCACATTTCGCCAAAAGGCACCCGCATTTTTCAATCGCGTACATCCCAAAAATAACATCCGCAGTTATTGAAACAACAGACGACGAAATGTGGAACCCCCGATTCCCGATACCACTAATAAGTATTATGTATAGCTGTCGAAATTTTATTTCAATTGCATATCTCTTCAACGTTTCAGAAAAAATAAAATTACGAAATTTTTTATATTCTACCGTTTTTGACAATTAACAAAAAATATAATAAATTCTATCTTATATCTTAAAAATGATTTTGGGAGGAATGAGAAAATCTCTCACGACTTTTTCGGGGTCACGTGACTCGGCGTACGTCCAATTAAGTCTGTCACGGTATTTTGCCCCATGGCATACGGGCAGATGGGGGTTCGAGTACGCTTTCGTGTATAAATAGCGAAAAATTCCCATTCCGACGTGCTCTTATTTCTCTCTCTCTCTTTCTCTTGATTTTTTCGTCACACGCATGGGGGTGATTTTTCCATCCCCTCAAAACTTCCCATGCCGGTATAAATATAACGGACTAATGGGAAACGAGAAATTCATTTATAAATAACCATTCGAGCGACGCGACTCCAAACTCCAGGGGAAAAAAATCATTTTTTTAACATTTCCAAAATTTCAAGGTTTCGAGTGCGTACACTTTACAGCTATGTAATTAAAAGTTTTTTTTATTCGCACTTAAATTTTTAGAAATAGAAAATGTTGTTCAGACAGTTGTACATAAAAAAAATGACACTCAATTATCGTTATTAACTTATATAGTCAGAATTATTTTGTAATAAATTATTTTTTTTAGATAAAAATCACACTTGAAAAATAAATTACGAGTTTTATTAAAACTTAGAAAATGAACTTTCATGCTCCTTCGTATAGTAAATGGTGTGTGGCTGAGCAAAAAACGAGTTGCACTCTCGCGGATTCTCGCGACCTCACGGACTTCCGGCTTTCGCTTCGAAACGCGCCAAATGTCAATTCCCAGTGTCTCGAGGTGATCACCTTCTCTGAGCTAATTATCTCTCGTTTCCTATGTATCGAAAACATATTTCAAATCACATTCTTTTACTGCTTTTCTATATATACAGTGGCATATAAAAAAATATTTCTTAGACAATTATTACCAAGTTTTTATATTTTATATTACTCAATTAATATAAATTTTTCTATAATTTATATTTAAAAAATGTAAATAAAGTTGAAACAAGTTATTTTCCAACATTTTTTTAGCTCTGTGTGGTTCGAAACGCCCGCTTCCTCGCGAATATTCCAAGAGCTCGCGTTTATCATATAACCGGCGAGTGGACACAAGTTCGTCGTACTCGAAGTTGCACTCATTAAAATTCTTATCAGCTCGTGTGCACTTCCCATATCAATGTAAAACACATTCGCGGCTTCTCCGGGCTTTACGCGTTCGTATGGACGTCATCACAAAAGAAGAAGAAAAAAAGAAACGTCGTCCACAATCATTCCGCATGTATATACGATTTTTCATATATCTTTTTAACATTTTTGCAGTTATCAGAAAAGTATCATTATACATATATTATTTTGTTTGTTTGGAAAAGTAATCGACAATGCTCTCAAGCAGATAAAATAAAAAATACCATTTTACAAAATTAATTCTTAAATGCGAGTATGAAATAAAAATAATCGAGAACGTCTCTTGAATAAATGGGAATGATTTTTGCATTTATTTTTTTGAATAATATTCATGTAATTTTTTCGAAATAATCACTATCGCAAAACTCTCAACCTTTTTGCGCACAATCGTTTCTCGCACCGGAAATGATAATCAACCGGCTCCTTACAGAATATAACGCTCTTATCTCTCTTATCATATCCCATGGGGCGTTTGGTTCCATACGCTCCCAGAGAACACACTCTCTCTCTCTCTTTTCCTCGACATCCATTCTGCTGACTCGTTTATTCATTTGCTACTCTTTTTCGAAATAATCTTCCTCTGAAATCCAATTTGTAAGAAGACATTCATATGTACCTCATATATACATTGTATATATTTATATAAATATCTATATAATTTATTCTCAGATGATACCCTGAAAAATAAAATATCATATGTCCTTTGAAAAATTCTTAGGAGTATACACTCTTTGATGTTCTCTGATTCATTTTGATAAGTTTATTTAATATTTTTTATGAATATAATAAAAATAATTTTGAAAATTATTCTCTTAATGTGTGATTATAAATTCGATTTCGATATTATTTCTTTTTATTTACTAAATTACTCTTTCAAATACTGAAATTCTTATCATCAGTATTATTATTTTTAAGTTTTATACAGGAATCAATGACGTCAGATTTCTCAGCGTGTGACATTATACGATCGCCATTGCGTTTTTTCTGTCGTTCTTTCGCTGCTGCTACCGCTGCTGCAACTCATCCCCTTCTGCTCCCAGCATCAGCCACTTTTTATCTTTTACTCTTTTCTTTTCTTATTCTTCTCTGTCTCTCTCGGACAGATATTCGCACATATGTATACACGTATCTATATACAGGACATGCGTCTCGTCAGCGTCGTTTGTATCGTTTGTACACACGCGTACGAGACTTTCCAGACGAAAATTACAAGATGCCGTCGTTTTATTGGGTCGACATTTTTCACATTTTGTTATCTTTTATTCAAAAATTAATGCAATCACCATATGCAATGCACGAGGATTCCTCAAACAATGCATCGTTAGAAGGTATACAATTTGGGTTTCAACTGTATGTCATTATTTGTTTGATTTGGGGACAATTTTTTTATTTGGCTTGCTCATCGCAAATTGCTCTCAATTCTAATGAATATCGTATTAAATAATTTTTAAAAAATGTTTTCATTCTGTTTTGATAATATAATCATCGTTATTACTTTGAAAAAGTTTATGTATATGTTCGTTAAAGTCTGAAACATCTCGTGTGTACCGTGTCTCCATGGGCGAGCCCACACCTTCAATTCCGTCTCGCTCTTTATTTTCTCTTTTTGTCTCTCCATGCATCTGTGGCTTTCTCTTTTTCTATATATTCGGTCTCGGTCTTTATCAATTTTTTTCTTCTCATTCGCAATTTCTCTCTGTCTCTCTCATTATATTTCGAATGGAGCATCTTTTTGTTCGATTTTCCATCTCTTTCAATATCATCATTTTCCTTTCCTTTTTTGTCCTTTTCTCGCTCTTTTTCTCCTTTAACTTGAGAAGTTACAAGGAGTCGATTGAACGCGTCGCTATCGCGGAGGCTTATTCTCTCTCTTTATCTTCATTTTTTTATTTTTTCTTTCTCTCCTTCTATCCCCTTTCGTCGGAGGCTCGCGCTTTTCGCGGCGACGTCTGCACTCGGTAACGCGCAAAAGAACCGCCTGCTTTGCCTATATAGCGTATTTTACCCGTACGCAAATCCTGTCAGAGCTCTGCAGCCGAGAAAAAGAACTCAAACCGAGCTCCGCGTCGTCCCCCTTCTCCTCTCGTGACCTCTTCGGCTTTCCTTCTTCTTTTCATCTTCTCTTTTTACTCTTTCTCCTTCTGTCATCTCTCCGTGTCTCTCTCTCTCTCTCTTTTTCTCCTTTTCTCTCTGCATCTCTCGTTCGAAAACAAAGTCGACTGTCTCTCTTTTCAATATATGAATTTTCATTTTAGTGGGGGTTGATCGGACATCTCGATGATATTACAAATAGAAAATCTGAATTTAAAATATGTTATAATTCAGATGAAACGGATATTTTAGAAAAAAACTTCACCGACCGATTTTTAGAGAAATTTAATACCAAAATACGTGAATTTTAAAAATAAATGAATAATTTTTTTGGCAAATACAATATAATTCGAATTTTCGAAAAAGTGTTGACAGTCAAAATATTTGTAAGTGATATCAATAATTCCAAAGATCTTTTTGGTTTGAGTCCAGAGAGCCCGGAAGCGTTCTCGAACAAAAATAATTTAGTGCTTGAATTTTGATGTTCACATAACATATCTACGTCCTAATATATGCATGTACTATATGTATAGACCTCCCGCGTGTATAACACCAAAATAAGCAGAACCGTTTGAGGATATCCTCTTGAGAGATCAAGAACCAATTAACGAGGCGCGGTAGCCCGAAAAAATTTTCGTAAATCGGGTCGACCCTTGGAGGTCGGAGTTGACCCTTCTGCATGGGACACCCAGTATACGTATACGCGGACGTGTTGATACATCTGCGACGCACTTGGGTCCCTCTCTCGCATGTGTTTCACAGACGACAAAGGCTAAAAGAGAAATATATACACGTTGATTCGAAATATACGTGCGCATTTTAATATTATTATTATTATTATCATTTATTTATTTATTTACTATTTTTCATTAACGACAATTTTTAATGTACCAACAAATCTTATTTTACCCTAATCATTGTAACGTAAGAATATTCTATATTATTATTTCAATATCAAATATGTAAATAAAAAAAATGATGAGGATCATAGAATACTCGCAAAAACACCATCAAGATGGTGTAAAAAAAGGAGGCAAGTACATTTTTCCATGGCATTATGGTAAATAGTAGAGAGATTGTTGTAACATTA
>JAPYYX010000480.1:0-75596 GCA_030522605.1 Cremastinae sp. B BG-2022a | reverse complement strand
GACGAACCTCCGAACTATCTCTTGTTTTTTTATCAATATTATAATTAGCACTATTAAGTAGGCATTGAAAAAAGAACGATCAGTCGTCCGCTCCCACATTAATAAGTACACGAATTTATCATTATACTTTTGAAACTACTGCAAAAAAATTTGCTGTCGTTTTTACGCTATTTTTGGTCATGTTTTTGGTATATTTATATAAACCTGAAAAAAAATTGGCAAACGTCATCCCGAAAGTAAAGCAGCGAAGGTAAAATGGATCTTCGTTGGCGTCTTTCGGAGCCAAAATCTCTCGGCACATCGGTGGTATGCATAATATTTGCCGAGACCAGCGAGAAAATTAGAAATACGGTAAGCCGATTTTCTTATCACTGGCATCCTGCCCAGCTAAAGAGATGAGAGGTGAGAATTCTCGTGTCGGCAAGGCACTGCGGAATATTTCCATATGATTCTCGTGGGTATTAATATCAATACAAAAACGTAACATTAAAAAAAATATACAGATTACATAATTCCTTGTTAAATTAATCGACGTATATGCTCGTGAAAAAATCGACATAACTTTTAAATTTCGAAAACAATGATTATTGTAAATTTTTTATCATTAAAATACAAATAAAACTTGCATATCGTAAAGAATTTTTTTAAAAATGAAATCAAGATGACTTGGGGATTGGTATATAGTAATAATACACTTTATTATGAAAAATGTACTCGCCTGTCTTTATCACAACTCTCAAAAGCACAAAATATGATAACAAATTAATTAACGATGATTTTTCGTATTTTTCGTGCATGTTCAATCTCACTGATGATTTTAACGTTCGACTTAATTAATTCTAATACAATATCGATTATCGTAATTTCTCCGAGGAAGTTGATAGAAAAAAATAAAGAAATTAGAAACAAGCTCGGCTCGAATTAACACCAATTTTTCTTGAGAAACGAGCGTGTGCGGAGAGTCGGCGTGGAGGAAGTTATGAAGTGCGGCGGACAGCAGGGTGCGCGCGAAACCAGTTACCGGGGGGTTGCACGGGATCTAGCGCTTTATAAACGACTTTTCCAGGCAAGTTTGTCGGCATTCATCACGAAGAACACGAGCCTCTGAGCCCCTCGTGCACGCCGCGGGAGCGTGTTCGTACGTAAAGGGAACGAAGCCGGGCTGGGGAACGATGAAGGAGAGGAAAATACGAATACAACGTCAAGTCCGAAAGTATAAAGGAGAGAAAAAAAGGAGATAAAAAAAAACAACAGAAAGAGAGAAACAGAAATGGATGCACGAGGGTGGGGATAGCGCCTTGGGGATGCTCTCGTGCTCGGTCTCGGATTGCGTCTTCGGTATGAGGGAAGGTGAACCAGAAAACTCGCTGCGCTTGCGTCCTCTCTGGCTTGTCACTAAATAAAAATAAGTTGCTCCAAGTGTGTACGCGTCTCGAAGGGCGGACAAGTATCGCCGCGGATGGCAAGAGAGAGTGGGAGCGAGAGGAGACGAAAAAAGGATAAAAAAAAGAAAAAAAAGGTGGGCCAGTGGGAGAGAAGTATAAAGAGAAAGTAAAGGACTTCATTCCGGAGGATTAATGGTGAATTTTGTACATGTATGTGTATTTTTATGAACGATACATACAGTGTGTTTCTGTATATACCGCGACTGGTGGACGTGAGTTATTACACGATATACCGAAATGGAGGAGAAAAATAGAGAGGAAAAAAAACGAAGTGAAGAAAGATATCAAAAACAGGACCGAGAAAAGAAAGAAGAAGTCTCGAAGAGAGTCCGGCGAGAGTTTCGCCTCCTCGTGTACCCGTCGTTCTTCGCGGATAACAATGGGAATCCCCCCTCCAGAAGCGATGAAGCGGACAGGGCGAAACGTGCCGGCGGAGGAAAATGGTTATGGGCGCACGCATATCGATAATTTCGACTCTCACAACGGCGCCTAGCGAACGGACGCGACGTATGACACTCCAACGAGAGGAACCCGCTCCCTCAACCGGGCTCTACCTACATTCGTACACAAATCTATTATTGCCATTATTATTAATGCAGAAATCTCCAGACACGCCAGCGCGGCCCGAGACCACGAGAATCACAAACGGCGCGCGGTTCCTGTGGTCGGAAATGATTTTCCCCCGATATATCTTACTGAATATATATCGACTTTCCCTCTCTCTCTCCTTTCATGCTAAACGAAAGTTGAGACTCCTTTGGAGTTTCCTGTGTTAGTTTTCCAAAGTTTGAGGGAAATTTTCCCATCGCCGATTCTTCAAACTTTACAAAGTTTTCTCATAAGAAATTTATTTCCTGATCGAATTTTAATCGATGTCTAATTGTAAGTAAACAAGCGTGCAAACAAGTGAAATGCGAATCTTGCGTCGATACCGCGCTCAACTTTCATCACACCGAGAAAAATTTATTCCGTCCCAGAATAAATGTAGATACGATGAAATTTGTCATTGAGTCAAAAGCATAATTTTTAATTCAATTTAGTATTTTCAATAATCTCACGTAATGAATATTTTTTTTCAAAGATATGAACGATCCGTATCGCTCGCCTTCGTCGTTTTCCTCTGACGGTCAGCCGTCCACTCCGTCGATGTAATCTCACATACTTCGGAGTCATCGGTTGTACATCAGCGCACGTACGAACGCACCAGCATCGCCATACACATATAATTAATACGGTTAATTTGAAATGAAGTTTCGTGGGATGTGTCGTCAGAGGGTAGTGATTCGTTCCTCTTTCACTTTCGAACAACGCGAGGCAACTATCTCACTCGTTATAGTGAGAAAGTGAGATAGTTATAGGTCTTCCTTCAACCTTCCGGTCCCTGACTACAGCTCGCGGTGCGGGATCAAATTTAGAGAGGGCTCTCACCCACAGAGTTTCCATAACCGCCAACAATTTGAGCTTCTGAATAATTCCAAGCGCTCCAATCTGACTGCTAACAAATTAGAGCGAATTAACCGAGGCGTACTAGGCACGCTGTTTCTATACAGAATTTCCCGACAACTCGCCATACAGATATTATAGCCGTCATACGTACTCTTTATGTACGTGCATCTGGGTGTACGGCTTGTACGTGTTGAACCCTCGCAAATTTTCGAATCCGTATCCCGCCATACCTGGCCCCTCACTTATTTTACCGAACCAGATGGCTTCGTCAGAAGCACACCCGGGCTTTATATATCGCCCTCACTGTACAACGTTCATGTCCACGTACAAATATCCCCGAGTCAGGGAAGCAAACAAAAATAGTTACGAAATTGCTAAAATATGCGGTCAATTCAACCACGATTTATTGAGAAGAATTTTTCTTTTTTTATTCGGATGTACAATATCCTTATACAATACAAGGGTGAAAATAATTCTTGCATTCAAGCATGGTATTTCGTATTCGCAGCCAATAAAATTCTCCAAAATTTTGAAAGCTCTCTTCAATTATACTGCCATTCAGAGTGTCCGCAACCGCACCGAGTCTGCGCGAGCTGTCATTCTCTTGTCACGTACCGACGAAAATATAATTAAAAATGTGTCAAGCCAGATATTTCCCAATTTCATTCGTCGGACAAGCCGAAAAATCATGAGTCAAAACAAACGTGACGGAACCATAAGGGCTGCATGGTTTTCATTAAAATCTCCACCTTTTTTTTCGTCATGAAAATTTTTTTATCACATACGCGAAATGACGTTGCGATTCGTATAATGTTGAATAAAAAATGTTCGATCAACAGTCCGGTCGGATTTGCGAAACGTCAGTGTCGCGGTTTTGTTTCCAGCCTATTTTATTCAAAAAATCAAAAATACTGAAATGAAAAATAAATTATAGTACCGGAGGTGCGATGACAAAAGTGACGTTTCGAAACGAAACGAAATTTCGAAATCATATCGTTTTGTTTACGTCTTTCATTGATATTTCAGGGAATTCCAAGAAAGTGCAATCGATACTTGCATCAAGATATTCTGGCATAGCCATCGGTTCTGCGAGACAAAAGTTGGCATCCGGTCGAACGAACAACGGATCAAGTTCGGTCGTCCGCGTCTCGCGGTAAGAAAAACGAAAAAATAACGAACGGAGCAAAAAAGAGCTTGGACAAAGAATATATACTTTGAATATAAGCCTTGGAAGCTATGGCTCAACGCGATTCTCTTTCTTCCACGCTCTCTCCTTCCATCGTTTTCTCCTGCCTCGGCTCCTCTACCCCTTATCCATCGATTTATTTTCGTGTTTGTTCGCGGTGGGAAAAGTTTTGCGGTTTGTCAGCACTTTTAGATTAAGGGGGCCATTGAAATCTCATAAAGACCCTAGAAATACCTTCATTTGGCATGCTCGTATTCCTTCTCCGTCTCACTTTTCATCTCTTTCTTTTACTTCCTTTCTGTTTTTCTTGTTCCTCCTTTGCTTGTCGCGGGGCTGCAATTCGCGCACCAGTCACAGCTTAAGCGTACGTATTTCTGAAGGCGCGACGGAGGGAATCGCGACTCCGGGCGTTCTGATACGAACGCGGTTATATAAGAGAGTCACCGAGAATCAAACATCGCTGAGAATCGCTGTACACAAGAATGAGGAAGAAATAAAGTCAGATTCTGAAAACGTAACGAGAAAATACGTGAACTCCTTTATTTTCGTCGATATATTGGACGTCCAGGATCGCAGAAAAATAACTTCCGGTTTGCACGAGGATTCTATCTATATTTGACTCTTCTCATATTTATAAATTTTCATATTATTATTAATAAAATAAAAATTGTAAGTCGTATCGAGTTTGAGAAAAAAACGATTTTGACACGAATGACGATCATACCAATCGGAGCAAAATGTTTTTTTCAGAGAAAAATGGAAGAGTGTTTCGTAAACCGGGATACAATGTGTGATAAATCAGATCCCATAAAAAAAAGTGATATTGAAAATTCTTTTGTTCGAGTTGAGATAGATCCGTGGATTCTATTAATTTATATATCGATGTTCCGGTACTTTTTCAATTCTGTTCTGTGCAGCGAGTGCGAGGCTCCCATAGAAAAGTCTGACTATCCTTGAGTTTCATTTCATCGAGTTTCACGGAGAAAGCCAAACAATCTTCTCTCGGAACGTCATTGGTAATGTGATCGTCGTAGGAGATGAAGTTTCGCAAGAGGTTTCTATATACTCGGTACGAAGCATTATGAAAGAGGTTGCCACGCAGCATTTCGGGAGACTCTACCAGCACTGTCTGGATCCACTCTCATTCGCGTGGACGCTCGACAAAGTCCTCGAGAAAGATAAAACTTGCGACGTCTTCAAGAACAGCAACTGATTTCAGGGATGTGTACAGACTGCGGTAACAAGAGCTACGTTAAAATGGAGCAGGCACCGAACCACTGGCCATGCACGGCTTTGGAATAAAATCCATTTTGATGTTAATGACTTATCGATTTAGAATAAAATCGGAATTTAAGTAATTACAATTATTTAAATAATAATAATTATTAAGCATGGACGATGGTCGCTATTATCGCGAATCAAATAATTGAAATAATCGATGATATCATTTGTTCTTCATTTTTAATCAGACATGTATTGGTATTAGAATCACTAAATATGAATAAAATATTTTCATACTATTAGCCTTGAGGCGTTATAGGAATCGACGAAAAAATTTTAGTCGATGCAAAGTAGAAAAGTGCCTCGTCGACGCGAGTTTAAAGAAAATCGAGAGAATCTAGAAAGTGCCTATTCGATGTATTTGAATGTTAAATCGCGATTTTGCATCTGAGTTGTTTTTTTTTTCATCTCTTTGCTCCGTTCCCCGTGCCGACTATTGATTCTGGAATAACGATCGAGTTTGATCGCATACGCCCGCCAAACGACGATGCAGTCACTGTTCGGTGAGTGAAAATCTATTCAGCGCTCGAACATCGTTTGGCCGTTTTGAGCGTTTGCACTCAACCTCGATTCTTAATCTCGCTGAAAGCGTAGGCGTGATATAAACTTTTCGTAATCGCACGGCCGATGGCCTCCCTACAATTTAATTTAAATGCTCTAAAGGTTTCGACTTTTTTTTTTCATTTTTCATTCGATCTGCTTTTTTTTCCGTACCGTTGAAATACATCTCGTTTCACAGGGGATAAAAATTTCTATCTGCTGATGCTGCGGCAAGGTAAACTTTTCCATGAGCTGAAAAATATTTTTATGGCTATAATCTCAAAAGATTGTCTCCGTCTGACAGTATACACGGTTCGAGAACATTCAGAAACTAGAAGAGGAGTCTGAATTGAGAGAGACGGCGAATCTAATCCGCTGACTTGGCTATACGGTAGACATTTTTCTCTCTTTCACTCTCTCTCTCTCTCTCACATCCACACCCTTCTTCTGTTTCTTCCTTTTAGCCTTTCATAAAAAATTAATGTCAAGAAAGAGAATGGAAAAACTGTAAATCACGAGCGGCCTTGTAGTTTTGGCATGTGATTTTGTCAGTGAAAGAAGTCAATTTCACGGAAATTTTCAGGTTTCGCGGAGAAATGGGAATTTTACAACTCTTCGAAGAGACTGAAGAGTCTGGTGGAAAAAAAGGAGGAAGGGAGGGAAGAAACGAGCCCAGGGTGCGCGGCACCTTTCATTGTCGGTATTCGACTTTCCCTGTCGCTGTCTCCGTCCTACCGCTCTTTGTCTACCTCCGGCTTTTAGAACAGATACTTAATCCGAATAGCAGGCATTTGCCTAAGTAAGTACCCGCTATTCAAAGCAGCAGCAACAGCGGAGATTGTATACTTTTCCCTTTTTTTTAACCTTCCACTTTTCTTTCGCTAAACTTTGTCGCGAGAAAATAAATCTCTGCCATAAACCCATTTTTAGCCATAAAGGACACTGGGTATCTCGAATTATTCGTGATTTTTAGTTCATTTGTGATGAAAATTTTTTAAATCCACCCGAAAATTTGTGAATCATCGAAAAATAAAAAATTACAAAATATCTCAATGTTTATTGATTGAATCAGAAATTAATCCTTACGAAATTTTCCAATATTCTTCACAATCGATAACCACTACAGCGAACTGATAAAAATTGAGCGAGAGGCTTCTTGGAGATTATTCGTGAGGACACTGGGTATCTCGAATCATTCGTGATTTTTAGTTCATTCGCGATGAAAATTTTTTAAATCCACCCGAAAATTTGTGAATCATGAAAAAATAAAAAATTACAAAATATCCCAATGTTTATTGGTTGAATCAGAAATTAATCCTTACGAAATTTTCCAATATTCTTCACAATCGATAACCTCAACAGCGAACCGATAAAAATTAAGCGACAGGTTTATTGGAGACTATTCGTGAGGACACTGGGTATCTCGTATTATTCGTGATTTTTAGTTCATTCGCGATGAACATTTTTTAAATCCACCCGAAAATTTATGAATCATCAAAAAAATAAAAAATTACAAAATATCCCAATGTTTATTGATTGAATCATCAATTAATCCTTACGAAATTTTCCAATATTCTTCACAATCAATAACCTCAACAGCGAACCGATAAAAATTGAGCGACAGGTTTATTGGAGACTATTCGTGAGGACACTGGGTATCTCGAATTATTCGTGATTTTTAGTTCATCTGCGATAAAAATTTTTTAAATCCACCCGAAAATTTGTGAATCATAAAAAAATAAAAAATTACAAAATATCCCAATGTTTATTGATTGAATCATCAATTAATCTTTACGAAATTTTCCAATATTCTTCACAATCGATAACCTCTACAGCGAACCGATAAAAATTGAGCGACAGGTTTATTGGAGACTATTCGTGAGGACACTGGGTATTTCGAATTATTCTTGATTTTTAGTTCATCTGCGATAAAAATTTTTTAAATCCACCCGAAAATTTGTGAATCATCAAAAAATAAAAAATTACAAAATATCTCAATGTTTGTTGATTGAATCAGAAATTAATCCTTACGAAATTTTCCAATATTCTTCACAATCGATAACCTCAACAGCGAACCGATAAAAATTGAGCGACAGGTTTATTGGAGACTATTCGTGAGGACACGATGGGTCGGAGATAGTTGACATCCGAGTCAAGACGAAACTCTCCGAAGTATCATTAAGAGGGAAAGGACAGCAGCCTAGGGAAATGGCGCGATCCAAAATGGTAGCAGTTCTTGTACAAGTTCAAGTGGTAGGGCTATTGTCTGGAGACGAGAATCTGGAACGAGGGAGAGAGAGGAAACTGAGAGATGAAAGGAAGACGGGAAATCATACGCGGAGGAGACCCCGACGAGGTCTTTATTCGTGGGAACGTCATCGCTGTGAGGCTGTTCGTAACGTTGTCGGTTCATTTCCACTCCGAGCTTTGTAACCATCCACCGTGCACCATTTTCCCTGGATAAATGTATTCCCGCACACGTGGAAGCATTTAAATTGCGTATGGGCGTACGGGCACACATATTGCAATCTTTTTCTTATCTCTCATTCCTGACGGGTCGAGCTCTCTTCCACGTGTCTAGAGACGATCAGTGTCGTCTCCTCGCTTCGTTTCTCTCTCAATTTTCCAAATTCATTCAAGAGAGAAGGAAAGTGCGTGAGTCTATGTGTGTACGAGATGGATAGATGGAAAGAGAAAGAGAGAGAAAAAAGAGAGACAGATATAGAGACAGACAAAGACAGAGATACAGAAGAGAAAAGCGGTCTCTCTTGCAATGGCTTGAATGATGGGATCTGCCGGTAGAGAGCATACGATGGGTAAGAAGTATTGAAGAGAAAGGAGAGGGTAGTTGAATCCGGAGTCGGAGTCAGAGCCGGAGACAAAGCGAGGAAAGCATCCGGGGTAATCCCACTCGGAGAATGCGATGCAGGCTCTGGTCCCTTCCTGTCGTTCTCGTAGCTTGATTCTCCAGCTCATTCTCTCGCGTGCTTTTCCCGCTCTCATCCATTTTACCTCTCCCCCCGGTCCTCCTTTTGTCTCTGGATTCTCGGTACAGATATACCCGGGTCGAGAGAATGCTCTACTCGTGTCGCTCGTTTCCTTCCATTGCTCAGCCCAGGTAATTGAGATTTTCTGACTTTGTCGATGTGATGGAAAAACCAATAGACGCTACTATGCCGGGAAAAAAGAGAGGAAAGGAAAGTGACTGCTTGCCTGGATGATTTGAGCTTGATCGTTGAATGCTAGAGGACTCGCTGTATCTATAGTCTCGATCTATATATATTTTCAGGCAGGAAGCTGGCTCGTGATGATCTCTCGAACATATTTCGATCAAAGGAGAATCTCTTTTCATTGGCGTATATAGCTCGCTCCGTCAGAAACGAAGCGTCTGATACAAACATCCGCCGAGTTCTTCAGATACGTAACTTCATACGGATTCCAGGTATTATGTCATCCTCCACGTATTTATTGGCGTCGATAATGATAAAAATCCAATCGCACATGAATGCGATCAAAACATGAGATGATACGAATAATACTTGTGAAAATAATAATTGTAATGTACTTTGTATTTGACTCAATTTTTTATTGCAATTGTCTGAATACTTCAAAGCCACATGAGTGCTCAATTATATTTAGAAAATAATAAGGGTTACACGTTATTTTCTGTTGAAAGCTCTTCTTTTCTTCAAAAATTCTATTCTCCCAGAGAAAATCGTGGAGCGAGACTTTTACCCATCAAAGGACTTGAACGTCACACTGCGATCTTCACAGAACAAATATTTCATACAGTGTGTTTCATTGTACGAAAGAATGTGAGCAATCGAGATTAATATATACCTCGATTTAAAGAGACACACATAGCGGAACGCAATGCTCCGTGCATGTACTGAAAAGCTTTGTCTCAGCAAGTATACGAAGATACACGTGAAGGTTCAGTGGAGAAAGGGGCAAGGGAGAAGGTAAAACGAAATCGTAATTAACCACAGTGAATAAGCTGCCGAATTTAATTAAGGATATTGAATGGAAGCCGGGTAATAACGGCGGTAGACTATATCGGCTGCGGTGTCAAAGCTAGGTTAGGAGCGAAGCGTATCGTGCTCAAAGCTCGTCCAACAGAGGCTTTGATGTGGTCACGGCCAGTGCGAAGCTCGTGAGACTCAGCGAGCTATGTGCATTGTGTATATACATATAGATATATACATATATGTACGCCTATATATTTTCCTCCTAGTGTAACTCATGCACAATCACATGACGAATCACTGTTGCTTTCATCCTGTACATTTTTTTCTTTTCGTCTTTTTCCTTTCTTCATGTGTTCTGTCTTTTTTCTTATCCTTCCATTTATAATATGATATAATATGATATATAGAGTAGTTTTTTCTCAAAATTTTTTATTAACGTTTTTGTGTCAAAAGGATTTAAAAGTAAGTACACCAAAAATCGCTGTAAAGGAGCTTTTTATTTTTTGACATTTCTTTGTAACTTTTTCTTTTGAGATTTTGAATCGTTTTCAATGAAAGTCTCGTCTGATTTTCGGAAGCGTATTGTTGGATTCTAAGGTACAGGGAAACTTGGGAAAGACTTTGCGCTATGCGGACCAAAAGTGTCCTTTAATTTGCGGTGCGAACAAGGGTAACGCGAAAACGTGGCTCTTTTCTCTTTCTCCTGGCCCTTCTCTCTATCTATCTTTTCCCGCGGTTGACCGACAATGCATCAAGAATATCCTCGACGGCGACAATGACGAAAAAGAGAAGAGGGGGAGGGGGGAAAGCGCGAAAGAAGAGAGTCGAGAGAAATAGTTATCACGGTCCACCGCGGTCAGTTGAAGGCAAAACCATGCAAATTGAAATCCTCTAGAGGGGTAGAATTTCATGGCGCAGACACGAGCGATACCGAGCGAACCGCATCGCTCGAGAAGCGAGATAAAGGGAGTCAAGAGCGACGGGTGATATACACGGACTCTGCGTCCTTCAAACCCACGAGCGAGATTTCGAAAATCTCTGCGCTCTGGGCAGTCAACTGGAAAAAATATTTCCTTTGATTCAAGGACTCTCGAATCTGCGTTTAATCATTTTTTTTAATACTTACTTTTTCATCGATTGAACAGAATTTTTTGGAATTATCGATTCATGAAATAATTCATTTCATAAATTATTTCGACTTATTACGAGAGTCCAAAAGTTTCTGTCATATCTCAAACAATCAATAAAGTACGAGCGATTATCTGAATACTGAATGGAATAAAATACACCGAGCAGAAAACTTGGATTAAAAAGAAAGTTTTTTTCACGTCAGAAATAACTAATCTCGATACATCATACCTCTCTGTCTTAACTTTTATTCGCAACTTTTCACGGGTTGCTCTCCGTTTGCATTAAAATAGAATAAGTTCAGAATGAATTTTCGCTGAGTTTCACGGAAGGTAACAGTAGCATTCATCGATCAATCGATTCACGGGAAAGCTCCGATATAAATTTTTTACAGGGAAAGTGTTCGGCTGGGAAGAAGTATTCCGATCGATTCGTCAAAGTAAAAAATGAAAAAAGAAATTGGCAGAAGAGAGGTTTTCTCCGGTCTAGGGACGAGAAATTTTGCTTCCCTCGTAGACGGATGGGAACAATTTCCGGGCAAAGCGGATTCATCAATGCTTGAGGGCTGGATTTAAGATTTTCCGTGCACAACGTCAACGTCGTCGTCCCTGTCCTCGTTGTCGTCGTAGTGACGATAAAGACCAGCACAGGAGCACGTACACGCTCATGTACGATGGTGAAAAGGGGAGAGGGAAGGTATAGCCGATGTCTACCACCTCAAGGGAGGCAAGAGCGTTCGGAACAGACCGAGTGCATCTCCCGGCGACTCGCTTGTCGCTGCTGCCAGCATTAGACTGATGCCGTCCCATCGTAAAGAGTATAAATGGCACGTATAAGACATCTCATCTACGTTCTTTTTCGCTCTTACATCCACAGTGCCAATACCTACCCCGTCATCCACCATCTCGGAATATTCTGAAAAGGAAGGAAACGGGACGCGAGCGAAAGCTGAACTGAAAATTAATTTATTGGAATCGTAATGGAAAATGCTAGATGAAAAATAGAGGAGTCTCTTTGCCTACTATTTTTTTTCTTTTTTTTTTATAGTTGAGACTGAAAGAAGGCGAGAGCGAGTCGGCTCGGTGCAAGCATCTGTTTTTCTCTTTCTTCCTTCCACCTCCTCCTCCTCTCTTACTTATTCTGACTCTTATCAAAATGAATTTCTTTTTCACTCGCTTGCCTCTTTTGGTCGAAGAGAGCACCCGTCGCGAGATCGATTGCTCGCGCAGGGGTAAACTGAATTTTTTCCGGGAGTCCCTGGAAGTAGCAACGTTCGGAGTTCCATTGACAAAGAATGGAAGGGAAAGAGAGGAGATGAAAAAAGGATTGGTGACGACGTGCGCTATCGGAGATATGAACGAAAATTTCATGTTCCCATTTTGCTCTTGGCGGACCACCGTAAGAATTTTCATCGTTCAGGGTCTATCGGGCAGAATCCATGTAGCGCGAAAAAAAAACAAGAAATATATATATAACCACGTGCACAGATTCCAGAAGGAGGGAAAAGGATAACGAAAGGAGAAACTGGAGAACGTCGTACGGAAGGATGAAATGGGAGAACCGACGACGGAGTTGGATAGTTGAAAATCCGTGAGAGGAGAAAGAACTCCCGTAGTCGACACAATACCCCGAGATCTTCCACCAAAGGGTGCGAGACACGAGCGACTTTGAGGAGGAATGCGATTCCAAAGGGCCTCCGCCACCCTTCCTTTCTTTATACCAAAAAGCTTCTACACTCCTCTCCCTCTCTCTCTCTTTCCCTTCAACTCGCTCTTTTATACACCTTCAAGACTACGAAGCAGAAAGCTTCTTCTGCAGTCCATCTTTCTCCTTTTCTCCCGCTTCTACTTTGTAAAGTAATAAAGTAATATAAGAGTGAAGAATTCGTTTCAACGAGTAGCCTGCACTAACGAATCTGGCGGAGCGAACAATTCTCAAGATGCTTGTTCTCCTTTTCGCTGTCCTTCTCGCTTTTCCTCCTTTTAGTTTTCCCTCCACCCCCCTCTCGTTTCAATGTGCCGCGACGAACATACTTTTCTTCATCTGCGTATTTTCAGTACTCTCGTGCATGCTCGAGAGATAGCTTTCAGAGAACATTTTCAACAATTAATCGTGACTCGAAAGTGGATAAATCTTCGAGTTAAAAGGGTTAAGATAATGGATAAAAGATAGGGATGCCGAATTACTCGGCTCTCCATAGAACGTCTCATAATTTTTTCCTCCTGTCTCCTCCTTCAATCTGTCTCTCTTTTTCCTCTCTCGATCCCTTTCCACACTGCCCTATCTCCCGATGTGCGTCGAAAGGCCCTGGATTTGCTGATTAAAAGGTTATTTATTGCGGTGAATTCTTAATTTTCGCGGCTTGCTAATATAATTGAACCTAAAGTTCTTCTTTTTCTTTCTCTTCCCCTTCGAGGGAAATTCTCTGTCGGTTCACGTTTCGGTGGAAAAGCCCTTCAGTATTTCTCATTGCTCTGCGCGAAAAAATACGTTGCCACCTCCCGTTTTTCGACGATCAATCAAGTAGAATTTATGGTATCGCAATATAGAGGATTTAAATCTATGTATATGGTCCGGAGAGCAAATTATTCTGGATCAATTGGAATGTAATTAACTACTACTTCATTATTTGGCAATGACAGAATAAAAGGGAGCCGAAGGTAATGAACCGCATTGTTGCGATAAAAAGTGAAAAGGAAAAATTTCTCATCAATATCGTATTCATTTACTACCTAAATTGTAGGATTGATGAAAAACGTGTTTTTGAACGTTTGTACAAAACGCAATCGATAAATATTACGATTTATACGATTGTCGGATTAATGTAGCTCGAACGTGGTCATTAGTGGATTTGGTCGAACTGGAGCGAAAACTGTCATTTTTTCATTTTTGTAACATTTTTGTAAAAACAAAATCTACCTTTTGAGACCTCTGGTATCGATAAAAGAAAAATCCACCGTACAAAGGCGTAAATATTTCGTCCTCGTAGCTCGTGACAAAAGGTAAATATACGATTTCTGCAATGTGACAGCGTGGACCTATCAAGGGATGCGTGGAACATTGGAACTGGTAACGCCCTCCCTCATCCTCGAGACCCCAGTTTTCTGTGCTGCTCGCTTCGCGTAACCCAACGTTTCTGTCTGATCGAGTTTTGGGACACGTCGTTCTGAAGGTATGAAAACATGTGCGATTCTCGGGAATAAATTCTTCAAGCCGGGAAACGTGAGTGACACGACGCGCACGGTGCTCATCGTGAAAAAAAAAGAAATGGGGAAAAAAGGAAACAAGTTAAACATCGACACACGAGGGAAGTCCCGCGGAACATCAAACGCACATTCTTCGTTGTCACACAATGATTGTCACTTTATTGCATCCATGGAACTTCATACCTCGTGGAAAAATGGAAAAAAATAAAGCGAAAAGAAAAATGAGAGAGTGCCTGACGTGGGGTACGGCGTATCTGTTTGTTCGTAGCTGAAGTTTTTAGAAGTGGTCGTGGTCCACGTATCCACGGAGTTTTGCGTATCCAATAGCTTGTGTCTTGTGAGATTCTCCCTCCGCTTTCATCCTCGGCTATCTCACCTGCCAATTCCTTTTACTCCACTTTCTATATTATCGCAGAATTGTTGTCCGGATTCCACCATCGTCTCAATCCAAGTCTCGTATTCTATTCCATTTTTGATACATCGCCGTATCGATATAACACGTTTTTTATCATTCTCGATTCTTATATGTCGTTGCTATCTGTAGACACGGATACGTCGCGTATATGTGTATTGATCTCGCCATGGCAAGTAAGACTAATTCTAGAGTCAAAAAAGTTGACAGTGACGCAATGAAATTTGTGGGTAAAGGCTGAAATGCATTTTTCATATCGTACAGTTTTAGGGGTCTTTCCATTTACCAGATGTAACAATACGTAGTCTGAATACACAGAAAGCAAAGGAAAGTATTCATACAAACTCTCTGAACATTCCCAAACAGCTTTTCAGTACAGAAGCCTCATATATCAATGAAAAATTAGTCGATACATTAATACTCTTTTACCTTCGTTAAGGGTCGCTGTAGGGATACGAATATTTAAATGAGAATAAAGGATGATTGGACACGTCTGTTATAATTGGTTCAGAACACCTTTCAAAGGCCGATCCGAGCTGTACAACGTCGATAGTCATATAAAAAAAGCCTCATCTCATAGCCCTGTCAATTTTAATTGGCTTCACCGGGGCATACCAGTCACTATTCATCGGATCAGTGATATGCAAATGCAATTTAATGACGCGGTATTCCATACGTGTCTTTGGCTGAGCAGGAGCATTGATGAGGCAAGCCCATACATCCATATGGGCGCACAAACGGACGCATACATCCAAGTGTCTCTTTTCATAGCGTATACGTAGATACTATATGCACAACGACCCTCTCATTTCCATCAGCTTCGCTAACCACACAAATATAATATAGATGCCAATGCGTGGAACTGTCGACTCTCTCAAGCTTTATATCCCTTCCACTCACTTTCTCCTCTTCTCTTCTCTCTATTTTCACTCTATTCGAATGTTCGAGAGGAAAATCTTCCGAATTTTTGCTCGGTCACGCACGCGGTACCGTGCGGTATTTCGAATCATGCCAACCCGTTTATATCCGATTGTCAGTGCGAACAAACAACATGACAATTTTCCGGTACACGCTGCAAAAATTCATTCGACCTGCACAATCTATTGACTGCAGATCTATGATCTTTGGACAGAAGAAAAATTTACTCTTTGCTGTAGCAAAATCCTGGAGTTGTCAAGACATTGTAGTGTGTCAAGTTGAAGGTCAAAATTAATTTAAATCTGCATGAAATATTGATGTGGATTTTTCATTCAGAATTTAGTATTTTCCTTAGGATTTTCGTATTCTGATAACTTTCACAAGACAAATTAGGAGACAGTAAAATATCGAATGTACCCAACAATCTCAGTCCCTATTATTCTCCAATGAATAAGCAACAAGATTTTTCCATCACGGTATTTCATTATAAGAGTAAAGAATATCTTTTTCGCAGCGACTTAGTCCAACAATACGATGAAGAGGGTGGAACTATATCAGGGACGTGGGTCTGGTATCAAGTGGCATCTTTCACGCAGTCTCCGTCATTGTCCTTCTCATTCACGGTGAGGTAAACACATGACACTGGAGAAAAGAGCCTGATGGTTGCTTAATGGTCTCCAAGAGACTATACCAGACATCGGAGGAAGTTGGTTATTTGCGATTCCTCTAACAGCTCGCACAGAAGCGCCATACGGAGAATAGAAACCGCATGCTCACTTGGCCCATGCGTCAGATAAATAAAATTTCCCTTCGTTTCGTATCACTTTTACTTTTACTACGAGAGTAACGGAAAAACTAGGGTCGTTTTCCACCGTTGAATGAAAATGATTGCACTGGAAATTACCTATATCCTTCCACCATTCTGATACTTCTGGGTGGACAAAGGAATTCGCGAACTGAGATTGAATTCCCTGAATACCAATAAATACTTATTGTATCCAAGACGTAGTTCGTTTCATACCTATCAAAAGGTCTTTTGATAAGAGACCAAATTATTTTTCATTCCCGAACGTTCAAGATGTCTTATATGGTAATCAATGTGATAACGGTTCAGGAAGAATGATTGTTTCAGGAGGGTCTAAAAAAGGATGAGATGTAGGTAAAGTCCAACAAGAGACTATCATGGCCTTTCCACGTTGCGCTGTACCCCTCGATTACTCGGCATTTCTGTGAGACTCAGGTGTGTCAGAAACGGGAGAAGACATGAAAGATGGCAATGGCGTTTCTCACCGGTGAAGGTTTGTAGCTCGAGAGCGAATATACGTATACTTTGAAAAGAGAAAACGGAAAAGATATATATATGAAACCCTCATTGTAGAAGGCGAAGTAACAAATGTTCGCCATCATCCGTAGGCGTCTCCTCTTTCTCCGGCAGTCTGACATAACCGAGCGGAGCAAGGTACAGAGCAGTAATATTATTCCGAATGTAGATATACATATATCGCGAACAGGCTGTACATTATCTACAAGCGTAGTCTCTTCAGCCATTTCAAAACGCTTTCCATCTCCACAGGCTGTCCTCTGTCTCCTTTCCCCTAATTATCTCTTATCCATATCTCGGTCCATTTGGTTCGTAATGACGTTATCATTTGGATGAACGTAGGAATGCGCGAATTCCCTCGGACGAGGTACACGAAATGTCCCGCTGCTATCTTATAACTCAAAGTGTCGGAAGAAGACCTTTATGGCACGGAGCCTTCGCTCCTGGACGCAAAGCGATGCGCAATCGTATATAAAGCAGAGAGTGACTGTGGTAGTGATGTTTCCGTGGTACACACGTTTGTGGGATTTGCTGCTTCGAATGGCATTGGACTAGTCGAAGTATACCCTTAACTATACCCTTAACGCGGTTTTCCTCGTAGCTCACGCGCGCGGGAAACAACGATTTTCCAACGCCTAGAGCACCACAAGGCTCTGAGAATACACACTGCGGAGTTGCTGCTGGGCAGAATCGGTGTCTACGAGCCCTGCGAGCGCGCACATCTCACCGACTTTGAGGGATTAAACCGTTGCCAATCCGAGTCTAATTAGGAGTAACGGATTAGTACGTGCCCGTGCAGCACAACCCTCGTACAATCTTCTCTCGACGGCGAAACTGCGCCGGGTGCTTGGTTGTCCGCCTTCCACACGTATTTCAACGAAACGAGGAAACTTTCCTGGCGATGCATGTGTATACATTATAGAATGTAGCTCTCTTGATTCGAGTTTAACCGTATATACAACGTTTCCTTGTTTCATGTGATGCTCAAGAGAGACGTGCATCAATTATTTGCGGATCCAAACTAAATCGTAATGCGATTGCTAGTTGCGTTTCCCGGATAATATTTCCTCCGAGCTTGTAATTCTGTAATAATTGTCTCAAGAGTGCTATTACTGACGAAATATCGAGCCAAAATATCTATACATAAGTTGAAAGCTTAAAAAGGTTCTTATCTTCTGATAATTGGCATTCGAGAAAATTCTGTGATGGAATGTTGGTGATCGTTGGTGGTATTAGTAAGCATTTCATATGAATGATCCAATTGTTCTAGAACAATCGCAATAGCTTCTGATTGTGCGCACCACTTGAATTAAGGATATACTCTTGTTATTGCTTGTTGCGATTTTTCAAAGAACGTCCCTCCTTCAACCTGTAGTCATCTTCATCGATGAGTTGTATAAGTAGAAAAAGTCGTTGCATGTACGAGAAAAGCAGAAACGAACGAAAGACGGGAATCGAGCGTCGCTTCGTTATTGTTTCCAATGAAACTCAACGACACGACGGTATCCAGTTCAGTCTTTCCTTTTTCTCAACTCGTTTCCCCGCCGATGTTCGCCGTTATATTGCGATTTCCCGCGGTAGGAAAAGACAATGAAGCGGAATGAGTGAGGCTTTCGAGTACTTGTCAGAGTACACTTCCGATGTTGTACGTGGCCATCACAGAGAGGAGAGGGTCGAAGTATTGGAACAGAGCAAGCGTTAAGATCAGTAAGAGAATGAGGCGCACGAGGAGAATGGGAACTCACCCATTTCTCGTATTGATCACCCGAGACATCCATTTAATCTCGTTCACACTGCGGTTTCCGATTAACACAGCGGTTTACATCAACCAGTTTTCGTCTGTTTCATCTAGGAGGTCGGTTGTAACAAAGCTGGCCACGAATTAACACCGACCGTTCCTCCGTAATACAGGCAAGCACTGCCAAAAAGCTGTGAGCTTTGGGCTCGTTCTATTCCCGCTCAGTGGTGGTGACAATGCGATAGAAGCTTTGTCAATTGTTTAACCGAGATGGAGTGGGGAAAAGCCTGGGGACTTGGAACGTGCATCACAACTATCGACATTAACATCAATGAACGCAATATCCACCCTAGACATTCAAAGCTTGGTATCAGGTATATGTTGAATCGCCTTCCGTATCCAAGGAACGACAAATTACATGTGACTAATTTCCACAGAATCACAATATGTTGCTTAGTCCAGTGAATGTGAGCCTTATGATGTATCGTTTCTTGGGGTTGTTCAATGTACCTACCACTAAGGATGAAATTATAAGCATTAAATCGTTTAAAATGTTATGGGATGAGATTGATGAAATTCTTGATGGATAACATGCAACAATGAAGCTTTCCTTTGAAAGTGGAAGAAAGTGAGCACCGAACGAAATGGGACATTGAAGGCAGAAGCAAAGAGGACGGTCTTATGGAAGGATGCGAATGGCAGGTCGTAGATTAAAGGAGACGAGTTGTCAACAAGCTCTGCATTTAGGTTCACTTTTGCGCAGTAACAGAGCATGCTAGGCGGGTCTCCTGTTATGTGCACAGACTTAGCGGGTCCGAGATCTTTTGGCAAAGGTTGGGCACTGCGTATGACGGGTCATTTCCACCCCAGGACGCCAGATGCTTCCTCCAGATTCAGCCGCAACTCGTGTACCGACCAAAGCAACAGTAACGGCGCAATCTAATACCGCACCATCGCCTCGCAACGCGGCAAGGAATCTTCAACCTACAAGGACCAACAACTCGCTTCAGTCTCCTTCTTGATCTTTTGGCTCTCTCGCTCATTTCTCGCATCACCACCTACCGATTTTACGGACGGATGCTTTCAGCTAATCGTTTGCTGTATCACAAAGAGAGATGCTCCTTTACTTGAAAATTAATTTGCTGATAACTGATAGGTGTGGGGTTGTAGGTGTGCGTGCAGCAAATACTGGAATGACTACGAACGCAAAAATAAGTCCTGGATTTGGAAATGTGAATTTTAGGTGTGGCTATTTTATGGTAAGTCCGCTATGGGCGTCTTAAGAAATGAAAACCGAAACGAGCCAAGCAAAGAAAAAGTTGAAGTGTCATAGACTGAAATCGATAAGGCTGAAATAAAATTATGCAAAGAGTTTCGATTATTACACAATATCTTCTATTCCATTGTTCATTCCTCAAGCTAGTGTATTCTCTTACAGCCAGAAAAAAATCAATTTTTCGACGGATTTTCCATTCAATTTTTTTAATTTCCTTTTTATTCGAAAACTGTTAGGAAGTAGCAGATGAGTATCCGTCGGAGCTCATCTGCGTACTTTCTCTTTTGGAGCTTACTTAGTCTCATCCCGTCTCACTTTCGTGACAGTGTGCTTGCTTTCGTGGCACGACCCATGGTTTGCTAGCTCACGTCAACCGCTCCCACAGCTAATATTTATCTTTATTAACTCTCTCATCGTAAATGAAATTTTCAAATAACTTTTAGGATGTAGCCCTCGGGTATGGAAAGGTAGATCTACCACGAACTGGCCTCGTCGCATCAGTTGCAAAGCTTTCCTTACATGCATGTATTTATGTCATCTCTGAAGCAATATTACCAGATCGCAAGATCGCATGCAAATATAAAGAAGTAACAAAAGCAATCCTCTATCTCCGTGCTATAGAATGTCAGTCTAATCGTCTCTGTTCTATTCTAATGACGTGATCTCATCCTCGTGGACTTATTGTGACATTCTTACATGTTTTTAAAAACTTGTTTATTTGCAATGTTTTTTAAAAAAAAATATGAGAAGTAGGCAAAATGATGGTTCCTTTTAGAATGTATTTCGGCCAGGGGATGGTTTTTAAATATTTATATTACTGTTCCAAATTCGCTCATAAAAATTTCGAAGTTTTTCGCAAAAAAAGGATCGCAGCTTATGCTACCATCGTGAGATTATATAAAACGTCGACGCTTACTTTTATCAAATATGTATAAGCCAAGATACACATCTATATGATATACGTGTGCAATCTCGTGACTGGGAACTTTACGCAGACGTTTAATAACCGAAAGGCCCGGATTGTTTGGTTATTATGTAGCGACGCGATACACTAGTATGCTTATGAGCCATATAATTGCATATTTAATGATGAGAGACAGGAGCGAGTGAAGAAAACTCTCTTGGCACGGTCGTATCTGGAGCGTGAGGGGGAAAGCGAGGAAAAAGGAGAATCCATACCGAAGGGTACATAGAGATCGCGCGAGATGCCAGAGGAGGAAGAGACTTAATTCTCGTTGTTGCTCCGGGAGATTCCATAGCGGGCGAATATTTCGTAGGCGATTCACGACACGGTTGGAAAAGCTCTCAGTGTGACCTTCACGACATAATTAGTTTTTGAAAAGGTAATTCTTGCAGGACGATAAAGTTTTGAGGCAGGATTCCTTTTCCAAGAGACAAGAGAATGGCAGGTGTGAACAAGAATTTGGATCTTCTTTGCAATATTACATGGTACTTCGAAGAAAGTATACGAGGCTGCAATTACACCGTGAGTCTTAATGGTTTAAACAGTGGTTCTATTTTCTTTGCTCCCGATATTACTTCCACCGTGTCTACATTCTCACTCGGAAGAACTTTGCCACGGGCTAGACGATGCTTCGGTGAATTTGCGAGAAGGTCCCCGTGCACTTTGCAGCCTCGCGCTGCACAGCGGTTGTACCTGAATAATCGAGACTCTTCCACAGCGAAACATGCAAATTGGGAGGGAATATCTTCTGTTGTTTAAGATAATATTGACGTTTCAGAGGAAAAGACAAAATAACGAGAGAACAAGGGAAGAGAAACCTATTCTTGTTGATTCTCACTTCTTCGTTTTCTGTCATTTGTGCTCGATATAATCGCAATAAAACGGAGCAGTGGTGCATTCGTGTATCGTGTCAAAAACTATTGCGAAAAAATTAAGCTTTTCTCATCGAAAGAGGCGTTTTTATGGATTTTATAAAGAATATAGTCATTTCATTGCGCCCTTTTGTACCTTAATCAACGGTAGGAATCGGTGTGCGAATATGAGTACGAAGCTTGCAAAAATGTACGATCGCCCAAGGCGATCGGTCTACGGGAGTTCCACAGTGATGATGATCCACATCCACAGCCGTGATAACCCTTCCTCTCTCTCTCTCTCTTGCTTCCTCTACGAATCACGATCCCGTTTTATCCTCCTCTCTCCTTTTTTGCGTGGAAACTAAAATGAAACGATCGTGACGAGAACTGAGCGAAGGTGCCCTCGAGCTGGCTTAAAATCCTGCTTTCCCCCTTTTGCATTCCCATAATTTTAATGCGAAATCAATGTCGCCCGTCAGTACATCCCCCGTACATATGAGAATGTATTTCTCTGTCACTCACATGCATGTTTCTCCATTTAGCGTTGATTTGCTGTATCGCTTTTGTTTAAAATTGCACCGCTAGCGACCTGACTCGACACAAAATTGTCAAAGAAATATTAAACGTGTCTGGGATGTTAAATTAAATTTCTTATCCATGTCGTGATTTGTTTGATATCAAAAGGTCTGGATGAGATATGTCTGTCAAAATAGAATTTGATTTTCAGAGATAAATAAGTTAAATGTGTGAAGACAGTAAATCTATAGCACACACCACAAAATTGAACTTGCGAGAGTAATTTTAAAAATTTCAAAAATTATAAAATGACGAACGATATACATTTTTTTGACGCTATATAGCAGTTGAAATGCCAAGAAAGACGAAAAATAAAAGCGAAAAGAAAAAAAGGAGGAGACATAGCAAATGCATGTCGATTTGACGTTTTACGAACCGGAAGGACTTATCACAGAGCTTTCCAGTTAACGGGTCACAAATCGATAAGTATACGAGCCATCTCTTTCAGAGGAGATTCATCGAAAAACTTTCAGCAGGTAGTGACATGAGTGTTTGGACTGTCAATACGTAACTATCTCGATAACTTTTCATTCTTTAGACATAAGTCGTGAAATTAGGAACTGCTTTTGACTTTGAAAAGAACACGAGTAAAGAGAACGACATTTGAAAAGAAGAGAGAATAATCGAGAGTTTTCGATCGAGCCACAAATTTTAAGAGAAAAATTACTAGGGTAGCAACTGGTCCTGATGTTTAAAATAGTTCATGACTGCCGTATCTATTACGACTATAGTCAAATTAACTTTTACAAATAAATGAAATAGTTCATAATAACAATTAAATATAAATATTCTGCATAAGTTTTTGTATCATTACAATCCATGTGAAGTGAAGAACGGGGCTGCTGCTCGATCGATTTTCTCTTCTCGCATTTCAAAGTCTGATAACAAGCCACTTCATAGGACTCTTAAAAACCATAAATTACTCTGTAAAGTTGAAAATTCCAACTAGCCAAAACCGATGAATCCACTTTGTAAATAGATCCGATCCGCTTTACCAAATACTGAGGGGAAATTCTGTACACACTAAATACTCGATTTTTACCACTTCTAATATAATCAGTCTAATGTAAGAATTAATAAAAATTTTGTAAAATACATGATTGTATTCATTGATCATTATAGATATGGATTGAATCATTTCAAATATGGTGTATCAAAGTTTATCACTTGAACAATTTTTTTGAAAGAACAGACTGAGGTGTAATTGAAAAAGAAGTAGCTACAAATTGATTGAAATCTCAATAAGCTGTGGAATTTGAAACGGAATTAGCTGTACAGGTCAATTCAACCCAGTTTACCCGTGAGAGTATATAGACGTAAGAGGTGGGATGGATAAATAAAAGGTAGTACGCTCGATTACACTTTTTCTCACTTGGAGAGTTCGCGGAAAAAATTTATTACGGAGCTCTCCCCATCGTTCACTCTTCTTCTCGCTACTGAAGACCAACAGCACCAGTGAACATCATGAAATGTCGCTATGAGCGTGGGGATTATTCTTTTCAAACTTCTTCTTTGATAAAAGTCACTCCATCTCTTATCACAAAGATTATGCTTTTCACATCGTTTTCTCCTCATATTTCGACCCCGAAACACACGCTCCAATGAAGTTCGATACGGTTCTTCTACAGAAAAATTCTTTCATTTGATAAAATGTCGTCCTATTTTCTTTTTTCATTCTACTTACTGTATCGATGATGTGGAAAATTGATTCGATCCTCATATGAAGCGAATGATTTTACTGGACTCATTCGAGAAGGTACATCAAACAACCAATATCGAGAAACTTATTCCCATTTAGTGAATAATTTGAGAAATAAAAGTCATCTTTGAAAAATATGTCCATCAGATTAACTTGAACTCATGTAAGTAACAAATCGATGAAAAAGTTTTATTTGTTAGGAATTCTACGGTTCACCATGCTCGAGCAAATGTTAGTTTTCAAACAAAAACAAAGTTACAAGTATTCCTAACACGATTATTTAAATTGCTTCCGGTATGCAAGCTTTAATACAACTTATGAATATGTGCATTGGACTGTAATATTAAGACCATACATTGAAGCCTGCAATTCTTTAAGACCAGAATGCAATACTGAAAATCAAATCTTTTAATCTTTCCCGCACAATTCTATACTCTTAAGAAGAAGAATCCTCTTTATATATTCTTGCTTAAATGGTGCATATGATACATGCCTCCCACGTATTTATCCAGCAGCCCATTCGAGCATCGCCATCTAGCTTCTATCCTCGCAGCGTTATATACATTCACCATGGCTCGATCTCACACATTAGAGAACTTGGGCGGTAAAGTTGAAGTGTTCCAGACCAAAGCGTGATCCAGGTATTGTAATCACGAGGAATATCCGAAGTTCCGGTGTACATTTATACATCGGCGCTTTCCTCTTCTCCATTGACCATTCTTCAACCTCCCAACTGTCAAATTGCTCCAGATTTCGTGAGGATGAAAACTAGGAATTTAACCCTTTACGGCTCTCAATTTCGTTCCCTATGTGGAAGCCTGACTTTAGTGGGAGCACACCGATTATTTCGTGAGTTTATTTGTGTGCCTGGAGAAGAAGCTGTATTATATATTCAGCAAATACTAGGTGGTACCTTGACTTTGCTGTACATTGGTATTGCGATACACAAATCCAAGATTGTCCTTCATTCGTCACTTCCATTTTCCTCTTAACTCATTTCAGCCCTTTCTGCCACACAAGAGTTTTTTTTTATTTTCACGCATTAAATTAAGATTACGCATATTATGAACTGAATTAGATTGTGTAAGTGGATCAAAAATAATGTAGTTGAAAATAAACTGCTTGACTTCAGATTTTACCCCAGCAACGAACAAGTGCGAGAAAGGAAGTTTCACTTCAAAAATTTTTATGCTGTTTCTTGAAATTGCGACAAAATCATTGATGAAGAAACTAGAATTCATGGAGATATAATCAGGATAAAGAAAATTAATAATGTATGTTGCTAGTAGCACAACTTGTGTATTATACATATCCAATAACAGGAGAGAACGCAAGTTACGCGGTTGCTCATTTTGCAGTCGTTATATTGAAATAAAGAGGGGAAAAAGGAAAATCCAGAGAACAAAGAAAGAAGAAAGAGACAAATGAAAAAGGGACGAGAAAAAGAAGAAATGGATGAAGAAAAAATATCTCGAGAAAAGGAAAAAGAGACTGCGAGTGAATGAGTTAGTGAGATGAAAAGGCAGAGAGATGACGAAATGAAAAAGAAAGCGCCAAAGGGA
Source organism: Cremastinae sp. B BG-2022a (assembly GCA_030522605.1). Classification (NCBI taxonomy): domain Eukaryota; kingdom Metazoa; phylum Arthropoda; class Insecta; order Hymenoptera; family Ichneumonidae; species Cremastinae sp. B BG-2022a. Next base: position 50,076 of record JAPYYX010000480.1, on the reverse strand, counting down.
CCTCACGGAATAGGTACTCACCGTCCCGTACGTAATTGGATCGCGTGATTCCTTCCTCGATTCTCGCTTCCCAACCTTTCCTCTTTTTGCTCCTTTCTCTGCTGCTCGAATTTCTGTTCCTCTCAGCACACCTTATCCACCAATCTGATGAGACTATATTATTCAGATTCGATATTTTGGGAATGTTCCGTGCAGTCAATCGCCAAAGCCTATTTCACAAGCTTCTGTGTCGCTCGATCGAGCGCAGACGACAATCTTAAGAATCGGAAAAATCAGGATATAATATTGGCATCTTGACACCAAGGAAAAAAATAAATACTGGAAGTTTCTTGCAATTACCGGTCCGAGCATTGTGATTTATAATTATAGTAGAGTGAAAAATACTGCAACGATGTAAAAATAAGAAAAGTAAATTGATCGGTTCGTGCCCGAAGCGGTAATAAGAATTCTTGGTAGAACATTTAATTGGACTCATAATGATATAAGAATGAGAAGCTCAAGGAAACACTCCAGAAATTTGAAAATAACTTCAAGAACTGAAAATCAAATGCTGATACAAATTCTCATTTCTGCTTAACTATAAATGAAGAGCACGAATCAGCACATAGAGACTCCATTTTGTTTTTCAAATAACGGTATTTTTCGTCTTTTTTTAATATATCCCAGCCGAATTCAATACGAACATCATGTGAAATCATGTTGTTTACAAAACATACGAAATACGTTCATTCACGGGTTTTTCAATATTCGAAAATTCAATATCTGTTTTGCACACGAGTGTAACATGAAATATTTGCGAAGCACAATCAAGGACATACCAGTGCAATATAGACCCAGCTTCGATTTATCAGTGAATAATCGGAAAAGAGTCGAGACAGCTGTAAACTTGCGATATGACGAGATTCGTAATGAAATATACATATACGCAGGTTATCGAAAGGCTCGAAATAAAAAAAAAATAATGCCGTTGAGTGATAGTAGAAAAAGGAAGAAAATAGATAGTGCGAGAGCAAATGTTAAGCACGAGAGTGGACACGTTGAGTTCGTCGACGCTTGAGCGAATCCTGTTAAAAACCGATGCCTATACACGTTCAATATTGCTCGTGCAGGCAGGGCTGATGATGCAACCGGTCATGTTTACGCCCAGTCGAATCCACAATATTGTCGTCATCTGTAAAGCCGATGGGAAATTCTGTGTTCTCTCTCATACTCGCTGATTGGCGTTACAAATTGGATGCGTATGATATAACAGTTAGCCCCCTAGCGATTCAACGACATGTCATAAACTTTATACATACCTCTCAAGATATACATATATGAATTTACATACATATACAGAAATATGCCATCGATGATGGCTATCCTTTTGATACATTTGTAATGCGTTCGCGAAATCGTCAGATTCATAATTCCCGTTCCTCTTCATCTGCTGATGTTATTCCCAATAACTCAATGATGATGAGTAGAGGAATAACGAAAACCAATTGAAATTAACATATTAAATTTCTAAAACTTGACTACAGTACTGAAATATATTTTCGTTGAATGGTCTTGGTTACTTGATTTGCATCAATTACAAAAAAGGTAACTTTGACAAGATCGAATAATCCTTTATCAGAATGATCATTACCATAATAGATGATACATGTAAATGGTATTACATGCCTAGAATGTATAAAAAAGATGGAATATGCGATGCTTCAATAAGAGAGTACTTCTGCACTAAAAATAATGTACAGAATTTTGGTGGGTATTGAAATTCGTACGTGTGCGATGTTGAAGCAACAAAAGAGTAAAATCCATGACTGGATCCATGGCGAGTTGCGCCTTTTCATGGTTGAAGGTCTCATACAGATATAGTAAAGCAAGTAACGATAGTATTGGCCATTCGTATTGAACCGAGAACGGAAGTGCAGAAAGGCATCGATATATGGAAAACGAACGAGGGAAATACGTTATCGTCTCCAGCCAGCTGACAAATCGAAGGTAATAAGGCCGAGCGGAATTGTGCTTCGCTGTGAGAGTGGAGTGAATTTACCGACACTGCGTTCACGTGCCGATACAAAAGTTCCTTCGTATAGATCGATAGTTCTACAGAGAAAGTGGAGCCTTATACATACAACAATGGCAGTATGCAATAGGTAACCAAGAGGGTGTCGTATGTGAAGTAGGAAATAGCTTGGCTACACATGAACGGGCTGTTTCCAATGTAGACATTACTATGTGTCAGAAAGCTTATGTACTGCGGTTACAACAACGTGGAAATGGTTCTTCCCTTCTTCTTCGTTACCGTGGCCAAAGTACCGATTGGTGTCATAAAGTTTCAATACCCGCCGGAAATGCTGTCAGTGAAAAGTCGTGGCTGAATTGAGTTCACCCTGGACCGCAATTCTCGCCACAGGGAGGACTCAGATGGCGGAAAATTAGTAGAGCTCAGCGAGGACTCGGTTAAAAGAATAAGTGGATGAACTTGGCACGCGGCAGGAAGAGTCACTGATAAAAACGGTGGGTCACCAATGTCTGGCGGGTCAGTGATATCTAGTCGCTGAGGAGATTCCACCCACACGGACGGGGGAGCCAACGAGGCGCCGACTCCTGACAACGCTCAGACCTGCGCTTCCGTGGCAAATAACTGTTGCCCGCGACATAACGCCCGGTTTCTACGTAGTTGGAGGAGAACGCGACGACGCGGCATCGTGCCAGAACCAGTCGGAACGAGCCTCGAACAGCTTCGCTATACCGAGACAGTCATAGGCCGATTTTATGAAGCAACGGGGGCAACATTGCCAATGAGTGCATTCGGAGGCGGAGCACCAATATGTAGCAACCCTTTCAATGAATTTCAGTTGATAACACCAATTTTCTCATAATATGCGGCGCATACTGATTGATGTAACAGTATATATATATATTATTACTGATGAAAAATCAATCTTATTCTGATTTATTGTCATCTAACTTATATTCATTCTTCACGGAAAATAATTTAAAAATTTGGTGACACTAATTATCACGTGTGGTACTTTTCACCAATTATGCATTTCGTATTCATTTGCTGTGAAGTCAATGCTACACATGCGGAGCTAATTTTCACGATGTGATTATCATCACAATCAAAATGATCGTCTTACTGGTTCAATAATAAATTACTAGGTCAGAGAGTACGAGAAACGATGAAAAAATAAAAAGTATTATCAATTCCAATAGTCGGAAATTCATATGGCACTACGATCTGAATACATTTTGTCGTTGGATCATACGCAGTATTCATTACCAACACGACAAGTTTCATAAGCGTCTCGTTGTTACAACTCCTTTTATTCTGCCGAGAGCATATTTCACCGAGAGTTTCAAACAAGTCATACCTTGAATCCAGGTTTAGCGATGTCATGCAATTATATCCAAGATCAAGAAAAGGATATACATGCCTAGGCAGAGTGAAATGGAATTGAGAAAATGAACGGAATGAGCGGCTAAAGCATAAGTTGGAGAGCAGATATTTCTAGATCAAGACAGACAGATGGATCTCAAATCTTCTGTTATTTCTCATACCTATATATGTCGGTATTTTCCAATCCGTGACTTTCATCTCGTTCTCCTGTATTCTAGTAAGGGATCTTAGTCCCGAGCTTTACTTAAGCTGTGAAGACAGGAGAGCATGTTGGACTTAAACCCGTACCCGGAGACCAATGTCCGGAATTTCGGTTCATTCTCTCATTTCGCACTAGCTGCACTTGTTATTTATATACCAAAAATCTAAATTCATACTGAAAAATTAACAAGACTACTAACTAATTTGTCGAACAATAATACCTGACTTATTTCTCTAGTCTAAATTTCTTCTATTTGAAGACAAAAGCCTCATATGGAAGCTCCCAATTATTACACTGGAATCGTTTATATCTACACTTGCAAAAACACATATACATTCTCAGTATGAGCATTCCAAGAGCTTGCGAGGAGCGAAAGTAGGCTGTCAAAGAGCATAATGATTTACGACACGGAGCGTGTAGGGTGCCAGCGACGACGGAGATAAAGAGCGACATCCTCATGATCAGGGTAGTTACTGTGTGCGAAAGCGGTTGAAAATTTTAGCACCCTCGTTCTCTATATCCACAAATGCAACAGGGTGCAATGTTACATACACATGCTCTCTCCATTATTCCTCTTCCTTGTTCTATCTTTTGCATTCTATCATCATAGGTACGCAAGTCGTGATGATGTGCATATGCGAAATATCGGAATGCAGACTAGATTACAGATTTTATTTAAAAAACGCCAACTACTTCATTAATATATTATAGTGCGTAGCGATGTCATCCTTATTGATTGAAAATTGTTAAATATACTTTGTCAACTATTTTTTAAATTTCTTAGCAGAGTGTCTCGAATAAGCAGAAACGTGGCCACTATAACGATGGGTGGCAGAGAGTGGGAAAAAAAGCGATAATAAACTATGCAGAGAAATGGTGAGCGAAGAGGGAAAAGGCGAGTAAGGGGTGAGGCATTGAGACGAAATCTAAGGTGGTCGGCAGTACGTCGAAGCGGGAGGAGTTGAAGACTCCGTGGCGAAGAGAGAGAATCCGGAGACGTCGAAGAAGAGACTTCTCCATAGAGTGAGGGATAAAAAGCAAATACGTTTCACTCACTCGCGTTTTCTGTTGGCAAATTCAATCTCGTCGGGAGTCCCTTTAACATTGTGCCTGTAATAGGAAGGATGAAGACGAGATGGAGGGACAGGGTGGGTGTAGGCATGGCTCGAGAAGTGAAGAGCTTCGGGAAAAAGAGAAGAAAAGAAAAGAGAGAGAGAGAGTGAGAAAACTCAAGGGGTGAGAAATTTGAAGAACTGGAGGGTGCAGGTGTCGGTCATATAACAACTTTACTGTACTGTGCTTGCTCGTTCTACGCCTGTCTGACTATGCTTCATGAACCCTTTCCTTGCTCCAAAAAGCGTACCAACTTTTGTGATCATTACGTACGTGCAGAAACAACTGAGCCCTGATTTTACAAGCTTCAAATATGGACTGAACATTTGAATCTTGTCACATCCACGTCAATGATTAAAATTATTCTTTTCCATCAATAGAAATCGGTTTTCTATTCGTGAATTTTCAGAAATACAATTTCGTATACTGATTTCGTATAATGGTGAATGATGAATACAATTATTTATTCCGTCTATCTATAAATTGACGTGATTGTGTAATCTTGAATTTAAAATCCTGACGCGTTTTGTGGCCGATCGAAGAATCTTCGTCGAAAAATTCCCTCTGCTCCGAATGTTCGGGATTTTTTTTTCGATTAAATGAAACGTATCCAATCACATCGAATAATGGTAGTCTGGAAACAAGGAATTTGGCATTCAGAATTCTCATCAAAGTATACTAGAAAAAGCTGTCAGGTTGGATCGAGGGTGTTGGAGGACGGTTGAAAGCGTTGGCACACTTGCCCAAGGGATCCAGCTGTTGGTGGTTATATTCGTTGACGATGGCGCTAGGAGACAAGCAGGGGTGGAGCACATTGCCTGCTGACCCGTGCGAAATCACTGGAGATGGGGAGATGAAGAAAAAATGAGAAAGTGGGAAAGAGCGAGACGCAAGGGTAGGCAACTCCGGAGCGAGAGACGGGCGGGTGCGAGAGTTAGCTCGACGGAGATACGAACGGAGAGAGGATGAGACAGATCTGTGAAACGCCTCAGGGAATCCTGGAAGAAATTTTTTCGGAGACTCGAGGAGAAGCGAAGATACGTAGCCTCGATGCTGCATTCCTCCTCTTCTATTCCTCGCTTAAGATAAAATTTAAGCACTATTCCTCTCACTCACGCTCAATTAAGAAAAATTCGTGAGAGCCAAGACGAGGCTCAATCTTTAGCGAGTATACTGCTCGAAGGAGAGGGGGCGAGCTCGCAAGAGTGGAAACTGCCAGGGAGTCATGGATAAAAAGATGGAGGAAGAGAAAAAGTGAGCTCTTGCTCGTTAAAACTTGGCTTATTAACATTTTTCATGCGCTGATGCCTTGACCCGCACGCGAAACGTCGAGCAAGTTTATTTGAGTAAGTAGATGACTGGAAATCTCTCCATTCGGATCGCACGAAGCGAGAGCACACGTATACAAAAGTCTTTACATATACATGAACTTATTCATAAAAATGAGGATGAGTCAAGGTTGACCTAACTAATTTTATCAACGTTCAGTCCATAATTAGTACATAAAATAAGTAGCTCGGATTTCGTCACTAATTTATGGTGAATGAACTCTCTCCATTTTTTATCGAAATAAACATCGAATCTTGGTGCTTTTAGATTTACCTAAAATTGCACGTATCCAAATCTAATGTAATTTCTTTTTTTTTTATGATCAGAAGTGATCGTGACATTTGCAAGGTGCATACTTCGTTCTAAAGGACTTTTTCTCCAGACTCTTTCATGTCGTGGTATTCAGTGTTTTCGAGAAAAGAAAAGAGGCATGAGAGAGATTAGAGGGAACGAGGAGGGCTGTGAGAAATTCCTTGGGGGGTCTTCTCGCCCGCGGTATGGCGAAAACGTTTCGGTACGGTCGAACAGCATTAGCACCGGTATTTAGCCAACAGAGGCCAAGTGACCCAAGGCATGTTGAACAAGTCCGGTCCATTAATCAGTGACGTCGCCTCGGAGGAGAGCGAACAAGCCCCAGTGTAACTCACACGACGAGAGAGAAGCCCGTAAGCGAGGCGTTCCAGCAACTGCGCCGCTCTCGGAGTGACCTCATGCGTGAAAGAGTCCGAAGCTTCATTTGTTACACACGAATGACACTCAATTATGTTTCGAGGAAAAGGGTTTTCTCTGGTGCACTTGCAGGTATGCATTCGACAAAGCTAACTGGGTTGTATTAACTTTGATAGCTACAGCGACCTGTGTCATGATTACTTTTTTAAATGTCGTATCAATCGTGAGGCGTTGACGTGCCTGTGAATTATATTGTTGGTGATATGCGTTAGGGTACATTACGAAATTACGGATGTACATTAGGACATGGATCGCAATATTGACGTAAATAACGTAAGGAGTGTCACAGGATGCAAAACTCTAAATATTTCACATGAAATCCGAAAATTGAAAGAATGTACTTGAGAATTTCGACAGCAGTCCAAAATTCCGCAGAGCAATATCAGTTGATTGGTCCTTACCGCAGTGTGACTTATTTCTCGAAAAGATCGATTCTATTTCAACAAAACTCTACATACTCGACATAGAATTTGAAAAGTAAAGTAAAGAGTGTCTATTCGTTAAATTTTGCGAGTGGTTAGACTGTCAAATCCAACAGATCAATATCACTCGATTGGTTCTCGAAGTTTCACGAATCTTGAAAAAGTAATCTCTTTCATTATACGATTGGAGATAAAAGCAGACGATCGATCATACAGTGTGATCCAAGATAAATCCTTCCTCCCGTATAAAATCAATGACGTGTAACGAATGAACGAAGACTCAGAATTGGACTGAAGTGCATTTTAGCTCTTGATGATGTAAAAGTGTGTATACCCACACGTGTGTCTATATACATGTATACATTGGAAATAGATTGAAAGCTCGAGATATAAAATCCGCTTTTTTCCAATATAATATTCGTTGAAGCGTCGCGGGATGGCAGAGAGTGGGAATCGGAGTAGGTGGAGGAATGACTCCCTTCTGGAAATTCCAGCACCCCGCCCCATGATTCGGCCGTGGTCCAAAATGTACAGGAATCACAAGTGGTTTCGGCAAGTGGCAGACAGAGTACATCAGGGAGAGAGCCCTGGCTTTCCGACTCGATCGACAGGACGTCGCATCTGTACACGCATTGCCAGTGGCACATCGTGTGCATCAGCGGAGAAACGCGAGGCAGCTTTCCACGCTTGTATTCACGTGTACATATTTGTGAGTATCCGCACGAGGACTTCACTCCGGTATTGGTGAGTACACGAAAAACCATTAATAGAGATAAAAAGCGAGCCCGACTCCGGCCCGGTTGATATTGAAAAACGTAGACGGAGAGCGAATCTGGTGGACGGATTTTTACACGTTGCTGAGTTTCACAGGAAAGCCCAAAGAGGAAGGGGGGGTCCATAGAGTCACTATGTGGATTTCCGTATAGCACATCACCAAAAAACTCTGAATATGTGCTGTGTGTATGGAATACAGGTATTAAATTTCCTGCGCTCGTACGGTCATGAAGCCCGTGCTGTGCATGTGAGATCGTTCTGCAATATTCCATGATGAAGCAACGTCATACCTGAATATCATGTTAGAGACATTTCCAATTAATAAAACAAAATAATATACGTTCCTCAAATTTACTCTTGCAGAAAAATATTTCAAATAAATTCCAATGAAGTCATAAACGGGGAATCTTTATGAAACCTTTGCTGATGAAGCTTTACTAAAAACGAGTATTCAAACTCGGCATCGTGAGCTCTTGTGTCTAAAGGGAATGAATTTCATTTTTATACCCAAAATAGTAGTATCTGTCTATACTTTTTATACACAGAAAACCAATTGAAGTAAAATACTGGTGAACTTCTTTCTATTTTGTTGTCATATGCCGAAAATATGAAAATTTCTAATTAATTGTAATACATTTATCAATAGGTTAGCTAATAATATATTTTGTAATTTCAGATTTTCAAATTCGTCATTTTTAATCTTTTCTCGCCATTAAATTCTGCTACCTATATGAACCAGTTATGGTACATTAATATCTAATCTTCGCCTCATCACTAATCCTATTACGATGTTTGGTTTGGTTGAACTTTTAGATTAATATAATGGATGAGAGCGAAATAATCGATCCTAAAACTGCTCATGTCATCATTTGTACTGTACACGATAAATTGTCCATTATCAAATGGTTCATCGCTGAAAGAAATCTGTCGATTCGTTCCTGATTTCGCTAATATTAAATACGCAGTAAATGTAAAATAGATACATTTTGATACTTTATTCGGACCTTTGATAATTCGTAATTCCACATGTCTGTCATTATTGACAGAAACTTGTCACGAGGCTTATTTTGCTTGGTCCCTGAATTTACGAAATGTTAAATGCGCAAATGTTAAATGTCCTGAACCGTCTCTATGGCGGACCTGAAGGATGAAAACTCTCTGTGTGAATCGTTGGTGTGAAACTCTCGTTTACTGGTTCGCAATCCGGGTTTCTCGTTGATACACGTCGGATGTGGAGAACGCGTGGCGGGTGTCGACCTAGCCTGGGAAATGAGCGAACGGGCGATGTGTCCGACGGGAGCTGGTGCGAAATGGCGGACCAGAGACAGAAAGATGGTATGAGAGCCGCACAGAGAGCGTTGTAGATAGCGACTATAGATAGAGTCAGAGATTGCAAGAGCGAGAGAGTAGAAACGAAGTGAGGGGGCGCCCAGAATGGATGTAATTAAAGTGGCGACATGCTAGCCATGGGATATCACCGAGGAACTCCTATCCTCTTCCGTCTCTGTCTTCACCGTAAATCCTCGAACCCCTTCGACGATCTTCTCTGCAATCCTGCCAACCCTCAAGATAATTCGGACATCGTGTAATCGATATATTCTCGAACGTTCTCTCTCTCTCTCTCCGTGTTTCCCTTGATTCAAGCCTCCTCTACGGTTGCCTCAAACGTACTGAGTGTTCTGTTTCCAATAATGAACGCACTCCATGCGTAATTATGTAAATCATTCTCATGTACACAAAGCGACAATGTGATAATCGTAAACTTGACCTCATGAGAGCTCAGTGCACGAAGAAAAAACATCCTGGTATGGATTTTTCATCAGCCCGATATTTCTTGGGTCTGCTGCGCGCACTTCAATCGAGGATGTGGAAAAATGTTCTCAAGAACTCAATAAAATAGGTTGAATCAGATTTTCTTGTAATTTCTACCTGAGTCAGTGGCAATACTCTCGCACATCCTCGCTATGACATGAGTATACAAAAAGAAGAAGAGAAATGAAAAACGACCGTGAACGTAAATCAATTTTGTGAAAAATTTTTCGCGATGCACGTACCGAGTCTGGAAGAAACCCGAAGGAGCTTTTTTTTCCTTGACGTATAGAGCTTGCGCACGTGTGTACTTTGGAGCTTCCACATTCGTCCGTATGTATCTGTTTTCTTTTTAAGTCTGTGAGGATTACCCAAAAGTTGTAGGATGGGGGAAGCGAGGGATTGGTCATGAGAAAAACGTGCTCGTGGTCTTTTCTAATACAATGACAGTTTTGGATTACGGCCTTAGGCAACTTCTGTTCTCTCTGTTCGGCCACTTCCTAAACTTCCACACTTCATGTCTTTATATCCTCTTGCTTTCCTCTCCTGTACCTCCTTTTCCCTTCGTCCGTCTGTATTCCATCCGTACTCCCGCTCTCCAGCCTGTCACGCAATGTCTTCTAGGTTCGCAAAGAAAAACTTTGGGGAATGCCCTCTCTCTTTCGGTAGTTGTCTCGCAACCGTTCATAACGAGGGTCGAATCTGAACGCTCCATGTGGAACGGAAAACCTTTCCCCGTCGTACACGAGTTACATCCCCCTTATTCTTCTTTTCTTCGTTTGTATTTTTCATTTCACCGAGAGAGCTATTCCAAAAATGTTTGTCAACACGTGTACTTTACATTTTCCGCACTGCGAATGACAACATATACCAAAAGCTCTCAACGTGAGACATCGAGAAAAAAAATGTAATAAAAAAGTGTGTATATTTTTTAGGTTGACAGCTTTACAACTTCGACGGTAACACTGAAATGTTTTAAAAGCGACGTTTTTGTGGATACTTTTTCCTGAACGCACACGGCGAGTCGAACCGTTAACGAGTCATCGGTCGCGCGCAAAATGATTTTGACCTATAACTTTTGCTACGGTGATGGCACAAAGTAGTAGGAGAACAATAAAGAGCATTTATATATATGTATATTGGGTGCATCGTGCAACCAAGGGCTTGATGCAAGTCGGATACTTTCTGTGTACACGTGCGATGGTATTGGACATTGCAGAGGCAAGCCTTACTGTGGCAATTACGCGTGTTACGCCTGCAATGGCAAAGTGCTTTTTAGAAGCTCTCCTAGCTTGCCCGAGAACCAACGGGTCACACCGCTGATGGTCACGTTAAAAGCTCGTGTATTACGAACCCGTCACAGTACACATTGTATGGAAAAGCGTAACGACGAGGCACAGTTTTTCATACAGGCCATATCCTCAGCGCGCACATCCACCTACGGAGGCTATCAAATTTCCCGTCGAACTTTGACATAAAGAAAAATTGACGATTTGCGTAATGTGCGATCTTTACGGAATAATGCATCAGGGATGGTTGGCATCGTCAAATACGAGGACCGCTGCGAAAGCTGAAAGCGGGCATGCATAAAATAAAACGCGGCTGTTTTACTTTACGATTGAGACACGCAAATAAAATAAACAAAATCTATAAAAGTAACGTTCGATCTCGCATCGGATATTATTATTTCCTTTTTTCGTTGGAATGGACTGACCTAAATATTTTCTGATCATCAAAACGCGCAAATACTTACTCGGCTGTACTTCGGGACTTTATTTTCCACGGTGGAAATAAACGGAATTTCGTGATATTCATCAACGAAGGATTATTACTCACCTGAAACAAAAGAAAAAAAAAATTAATAACAGCGAAAAATCGCAACATTGAAAAGTACGTCGGATCCGACGAGAATGAATGAAACTAAAAATAACGTTCATTTCATCGAACCCACCAATGTGAATTGAAAATAACGAGGTGCATTTTGCAAGGTCGCTACGAAACTTCAAAAACCGATGCTTTTGAGGATAAAAACCCACGCTCGTGTGCATCAATAGCCATTGACGATTCGTCGAATGCAATCGCGAATTAATCATGTAACTTTCTCGGAAACATCGTACAGAAATATCTACAAAAGGACATTTATGAATGCCCCAAAGTTTTGGAGCGTGGAACAGTATCTCGTGGTAAACAGTACGCGCTCAGATGAGTATTATATTGGTGTGGGAGGAATACGTGGAATACAGGACAGAACGAAACTGCGATACAGATATCTGTGCAGCCCATTCTGAAAAAGATAGACGGGTCCTCATTTCCTGTGATTATTCCACCCTTCCTTTATTCTGTTTCATACCTATTTTTTACTTTGTTCGTTTATCAATGTTGTTGAAATGTCTTCTATCTCTTTTCTATTGAAATGAATAGCATTAATTAATAATTGACAAATGAAAACATTGAAATTTTGCAATTCCAAGATAAAATAAAGAAGTTAATAAAATTAATCTCCTTTTTTTTATTTGTTTGATTTTTGTATTAAAATATGTACAGTTTATCCATATTTATATGCACATTATTTATGTGCCATGTGGAATGAGGTTCTAGTCGGTAGTCTCGCAAGAGGAGTCAAACACACGGGAAGCTTATTAGTCCCCTATGGTGTGTAAATGCATTTTCTTTCTCTGAAAAAATACCACGCATATTTTTCCATTTTCTCGACCGCGGGAATGAATAAGGGCGGAAAATAATTTCTCAGATAATTAAAAAACGTTTCCCAAGTAAATACTTTCTCTCGAAATTTTTTAAAGCTAAAGTACAGTTCATAAACACATTTCCTGTCTCACTATGAGAAAGAAAATTTTTTTTTGGTTGAAATCGTTGGACCGAGATCAAGTTTCTAAAAAGATAGTTTCAAAAAAAAATGTGACTAATACTATGAAAATTTAGCTTTTAAATTTGCATTTTTTTTAAAGACTATTATTTGATAGATAAAATTAATCCAGAATCTACGACTATGCCTATTCAAGTAGACACATGTCATATTGCCATAATGGTGGATAAAGTTTTCAGTCGAATTCGACGAGTTTCGTTATTGGAAGTTCTGTGTCGGCTGAGCACGTTGGTTTCCCTTTGGAGCGAAACGCCGGCTTGCGTGAAGAGAACTGTTAATTATAATTCGACGTCGATAATGAGGGTAAGCGGCTTATGGGAATGCAGTATCAGACAAGAGAGGATGGAGGATCAATAGAGTAGAGAGAGAGAAAGGACCGGAGCGTTTATCCTATAAGTCAATCGCGCACTATGCGAAGCCGTTTCACGGTAACCGGGTTATGAAAGAGGCGGCCGCATAATACACAAGGACCGGGCCTTATTGCGATAGCGAAGAGAGCTCGTCAGTCCGACAATGTGGTAAAAGGTAATCAAACAAAGAAAATCTTTATTCTGCCCGACTTAGCGATTGATCAAAAGATCTACCGAGGTACTCGAGCATTGATAATGACCTCCTGCGTTCTCGACTTAATCATATCGTCGCGATAATTACAAAATTAATCAATCGCAGCAGTCGATGGTCTTCCGGCCGAGAATTCATTTCGATAGCTCATCAGTGAGCATCAAATCTTCGAAACGTATTTTATATCGATATTTTTATAGTTTTTATGCAATGTAGGTTAAATGGGTGCGAATGTACCCAAGCATACAGCTGGTTAAAATGATAAAGTGTGCACGTGAGAGTCAGACTCGGGAGAGATAGACCATCATAACCTATGTGAATATGCGGTTAACGTTCCGTGCACTTCTCGGCGAGTAATTAACTGTATAACACAACATCGCGAGAAGTAAAAGCCTATCCTGAAATCCATTATCCACCAACGAAGGAGTTTTCACGGACCAAGATGAACCCAATGTTCTCGACTCTGTGATCTCTCTTTTTCGTTGCACTTTTGAAATTATACACGAGCCAAAGACTTAATGAAGTCGAACGAGTGAACGGGGAGCATGATTTCAGGAATTCGCAGGATGTGGGCAGTAGATTGATAAATTTCAACTCGGACTGCGAACATACTTCTTGTTAATTTACATGGAAGTAATAAGGATAACGATATCAAAACTGAATCGTTATCTATGCGATTCTTTTTGTCTCAATGATTCTTCTTTTTCGATTTTTCTTTCTCTATTCTTCGTGTTCTAACCCAGGAGATCGTACGATCAAATCGTCGCTCGAATGTGACTTTTTAATAGACCTTATGACTTCTGATTACTACCATATATTACGTACCTGAGTCGATTTTCGGTCCAGACGGCTTTGAAGTTTATGACAATCTCACTTATCCAAGATTATATTCTGCCGCGACACTTTCTTGCTGTCGAATGAAAGTTTGAATGATCGAATGAACGGTCGGATGAAACCGCGCGTTCGAGTGTGCCTTCTATTTTGCGTCAGCTAGTGAGGATCCCACGTCTCTCTCAGGGAAAAAGAGATAGTCAGAGGAATCTTAATGGTTAATAAAGGTTTAGATCAAATTATCGTTAATGAGTAAAGTTGTCGAAAGATATTACCACTGCTACGAGAAAGAGTCCCAAGAGATGCGCAAAGAGAAGACTCGAAGGTTTGCAACTTTCTTAGGAATCATAGTTTTGACGTCTGTAAATTGCGTGCAGAGAGCACGAGGACTTTGTGCCTCTACGAGATCATTGTGTAACCTCCTACTTGTGGAATTACATAAAAAATGCACGCGTAATAAGCTGGTTCGAGTCTCATCGAGTTTATACAAAACTATTTTATGCGAAAATATTGCAAATATTTAAAAATTTTCTGCAATTATATTTTTCGTTTTATAATATTATTTCAATTAGTCTGTACTGTACGATTACTTGAAGAAAAATGATCACTATTTTTGTTAATTAAATCAGAATCGAGACGAAATCTCATCATTACTGACATTAATGACGTCTGTAAATTGCGTGCAGAGAGCACGAGGACTTTGTGCATCTACGAGATCATTTTGTAACCTCCTACTTGTGGAATTACATAAAAAATGCACGCGTAATAAGCTGGTTCGAGTCTTATCAACGAGTTTATACAAAACTATTTCATGCGAAAATATTTCAAATATTTAAGAATTTTTTGGTATAGATAAGAATTTCCGGAAATTATATTTTTCGTTTTGTAATATTATTTCAATTAGTACTGTACGATTACTTGAATAAAAATGATCATTTTACTATTTTTGTTAATTAAATCAGAATCGAGACGAAATCTCATCATTACGGCACAAGCTGTATAACTCTGTTTCTCAACTGAGTTTTAGCCTGTTGCACCCGATGTTTCGAGGATTGGTAATAATTAGTCTTGTCACCGATTGCTGATTCAAACGTCTCTGCTCAAACTTCTAATTGGCACGAGGTTTGTGAGCGAGGACGACGCAGTTTCATCCAATAACGGATCGTCGTCGGGTGACGAGACTTCAGAGACGTGGGAAGATTTAGGAATATGGAAAATGTTTACAAACGCAGGAATTATACGAAGAGCGAAAGAAAAGCTCAACGCGAAGCTGACGATCGTTAACTTGCCTCAATCGCAATTGTAAAATATCTAATTATCTTTCAGCTGAGCCAGAGACTCTTTCATCTTTCTTCTTCATGCTTTTCCGTGGAAAACGAACGAGTTTTACACACGAGAGC
This sequence comes from Cremastinae sp. B BG-2022a, assembly GCA_030522605.1. Classification (NCBI taxonomy): domain Eukaryota; kingdom Metazoa; phylum Arthropoda; class Insecta; order Hymenoptera; family Ichneumonidae; species Cremastinae sp. B BG-2022a. The sequence goes on along the minus strand of JAPYYX010000480.1, from coordinate 34,631 downwards.
GCAGTTGCCTGGATTCCCTTCTAAACTTAGGAATGTTGCCGCTTCGGGATTGTACACGAAGATGAATTTCCACCTGGGGCTCTGATGCATGAGATTTCATACCGAAACTTGTGTTTCAAATATTCACATACAAAAACCCGAGTAAACGCATACCATCTGGAAGACACACGATTTTATCCTCGAGATTTTGCGAAGAATATAAATTACCAGCTCATTCCGAATTACATACGTAGGCTAATGATTCAAAACTTCGCTCCGCGCTGCTCTTTGTCGGAGCTCCAAGTTCACAAAAATATCTGAATGCTTAATGTGAGAAAGGGTGGAAAAATATCTGCGAGACGGTTAAATGGAAAATTATATTTTGATACGTTTATTCCCGAACGAGCGAGCATATAATTAAAGTATTGAAATTCGATGGTAATTGTTCGAAATTGCGTTTTGATGAAGAACGGAGAGGCGAGAAACATATAGAAAACAAGAAGTAAAAAAAAGAGGTGAAGTGTATATTATCAGTTGCAGAGGTTCCTGCAATGAGATCAGAGAAGGCTTTTCGAACCGTGTGCCCACGATGAGGTAAAACAGGCCAGAGCCTGAGCTTGCGATATATTTGCGTGTATATATGTACACGCGTTTATAAATATACATGAATAGTAAAAGAAAGGTGTGTGGTGAGGGGTGTAACAAAACAAGGTGAGCCGTGCGCGGCAATAGCATGAAAAGAGAGAAAGAAAACAAGAGAGAAAGAGAATGATCAGGGCGAGAGAAAGGGAAATCGAGTGAGGGCTGAAGCCGGTGCCGAAGCGAATCGCTATGGCAACGGCTTCGGTACGGATTCCATTTACCTATCGCTATGGAAACATGGGGTGGCGCTCAAAGCCGTGGCTCGCAGTGAAAGAGGGAGAAGCTGCGAGCGAAGACGAGAGAGGGTTGACGAGAGAAAAAGAGACGAGGAGGAGATGGAAGCGACGAGGACAGAAGGTGGAAATACACCATGAGAATATAACGAAGAAAGAAATGGAAGAGAGAAGAGTACCGCTCAAAAAGGACGAAGAAAAAGAGAAAAAGAAAATATCGAACACACAGCTCCGGTTGAAAGGTAGACAAGATTTTGTACACGAACGTGTCGACGTATCTGTGCGAGGACACGCAAAAAAAACTACCAAACAGCAGTTATAGACATATCGCTCATTCATAAGGCCAGAATTTCATGTTATATGAACTCGGCACGTCATCCTCCTCAGCGTTAAGCTCTGTTATTTATTTTTACGTTTTTATTATGTTCTACAGTCCAAATATTCATAATTTGCTACTAGTAAATTATTTGAAGTTAACTGTATATAATTGGCGTTAGATATTTAATTCTAAGGCATTTACCTAAATAATAAGTACAGCTTGATAACAAATTTTTGCATAGATTCCACATTTGAAAATTAGCGTGCAAAAATTTGTTAATATTTATTTTAACTTGGTCACAAAATAATTTCATATAATTTTTATAACAACGATTTCATTACTTGGCGTACTGTTTTACTTTTTTTAAACATTTTTTTTATAGATATATCACTCATTCATAAGACCAAAATTTCATGCTATATGAACTCTGCACGTCGTCCTCCTCAGCAGTAAGCACTGTCATTAATTTTTACGTTTTGATTGTGTTTTACAGTCCAAATATTCAAAAAAAAAATTGCTACTGGCAATTTATTTGAAGTGAACTGTTTGGTGTTAGATATTTAATTTTAAGGCATTCTCCTAAATAATAAGTAATAAAGAGAATATGTTGACAAATGCATGACGTACTTACAGACACGACGCTCATTCATGAGACCAGAAATTTTCATAGAGCATAAATGAACTCTTTTTTTCTTTATATAACCCATTTGGTTGAGCTTGAAGAATCAAATGTATTCAAAGTTTGCTGCTACCGTTTTTCTCGGCTCCCCTCGTTCTTGATTTCGCGGAACCACATTTTTTCCGCTGTTACCTTTCGTCTTGTAGCTCCTCGCGTTACTGTTTGCAGAGCGAGGGAGAACCGGGCCAGGCAGAGCAGAAGGCCATTTCTTACGCTACTTTTCCGTTCCCCGTTACGAGTTGTATCACAGATGAATAGCTTTTTCCTCCGTCATACATATCCCAGGGAAAAGTTCAGCTCCGTTGAAACAAAAAAGAGATATCTACCATACGGAATTCATATAAAATTCATTCACGTACATATCAAGTTTCGAAATAATTGTTTCAAAGAATCTTGAAGTTTCAACGAATAACGCAGTCCATTGTCTCTTCCTCATCTCTCGCGCTCTCTCTCTCTTTATTTAGTTTTTTAGTCACCACATGAGAAAACTCGAAGAAGAAAGTGCGGAGTTGCGAATTTCATTGAGAAGTTTCGAACTTGTTTGCGCAATTAACTTTTCATGTATATATGCATCACCGAGGGTAATATTATGCCACGAAACGATGGCGGTCCCTTGTACCAGCAGCTTTGGAGAGAATTCTCTCTGCGGAGAATTCTCTCCCAGGCTGGCGCGTACCCCCCGTCCGCTCCGGTTCCATCCACGGCAGGAGCCTTGCTCCTTCTTTCATCACTCCCTCGCAACGGCAACAGCCAGAGTTGCGAACCTATAATACCATTATCCCCGTCACGTGGACGTCCTTTATGTCTGTCTGTCTTTTTCTACCTCTCTCCAGTCTCGTTCTCTCTCTCTCTCTCTCTCTCTTCTACACACACCAACACTCTCGTGATGTGACGGCGCATAATTGCCGGTAAATTATGTAACGTTTGAGTTTGCTAAACGCAAATGGCTCGGCACGCATCACACTTGAGAGGACAAGCCCTTTCGGCCACAAGCCTGCTGCATCGAGAGTGAGACGGACGGGGTACTGAAATTAATTACATATGGCGATTCACGTCCAGTTTGATTGTTCGTACGATGAAAAAAAAATTAGTAGATTTTGAGATATTGAATCGATTGGAATGATTTTTTTTTAATTTTTGACTCGAAGATGCATCGAATTGACTCAACGTGCTTTTGGATCGATTTCATTGTTTCAACGCTCCAAGATGCATATTCATAAATTCAATGTGATATCACTCCGTTCAGTATTCAGTACTAATTTTAATTCAGAAATTTATAGTTGGAACAGCTGATACACCAAAGGCGTCTACGAAGATTTTTAAATTTGTGTTTTATTAGTATTAATTGTTACGAAGTTCTCGTGAATTACGAATAAATAAATATAATTGAGTTTATTCGTTTAACAGAAGCAATCGCTTGTTAAAATATACTCGCGATATTTATATTTCCGTATCGATATTTAAATGCACGCTTTATAATATAAATGCAACGCCCAGTTGAAATGTAATTTCGAGTAAATTAATTCACAAAATGCTTATTCGCGAAAGATTTAAAAAAAAACATAAAAAGAATGTAAATATACCGTGGAATTCATTTCATTTCTAGAATCATTGCAGCGCGCTGTGCCATGAAATTATTCCTGATCATCGTAGCATGAAATTTTCGATGATTCACGTACTATATTTAGCAAAACTTTGATCACGTACGAACGCAAAGGTACACAGACAGACTCTTCCTCGAGTCTCCACCGTTCCCTATCTTCTTTGAAGATTTTGCCAGGATTATTCGGCCTCGCTTCTCGGTTTATAGATATATAATTCTCAGAGTTATAAGATATCGCAAAGATCGCGGGAACCTGTGGCAAAAGCTTCGAAAAGCAACAAGGACGTGGGAGGGGGCTGAATAGAAGGAGGGAACAGGAAAAAAAAGAGAGGTAGAGATCAAGAGAGAGTAATATAAAACCGCGGAGTAGAAGAGTCGACGGGTAACCAGATTTTCCGATTGAAAGGATAGGAAAAGCGCACACTATGTCTACGTCTTGCTATATCAATGTCCCTTTCTGTATGTCGCGTTTTTCTTGTTCCATCATCTCATCCCTACCGATATGCTTTTCCCTATCGTTCACTCTCTTTTGCCCTGTACCATGATCGATCTGTCTTGTCCGTCGATCCTCTTTCGCATTATGCCGCAGCGAAGCATCAACCCACCTTGATATATCCGTACTTATATATTTATTCGAGAGTATACGCGCACATAGGACAAAACTGGATAGTCCTAAAATATGACTACTTCGAGTTTCTTGCCTTGATTTACATGATTTTCTGTTTCGTTCGCTCGAATAAAGACGATATCCGTTGGATTATGTGTATTATGTATGTGTATAGTGTACATTATGTATGTAAGTATATAATACATGTGCCTCAATGTAAAAGGTGGATCCGATCAAGATTTTATAAAAGCTTGAGAACAGCGAGAAAGATATCGGTGAAGCATTTTTACACGTTCAAAGACGTGGGGATATAAGAATTTTCTGGGTGCGGTCAGATTCATTTTAAACCACTTCGAGATTGTGCTTACATACGGATGATGCGAAAATATATTTTTTGAAAATCTGCAGTCTGAAATTTCGTTAATTCATACATTTCTGTTTTATCGTTTATGTGGTTGAAATCTAAAAGTTCTATTTGAGAAAAGTGTATTTTATATTGATAATCACAATCGTTGGGAAATTGAAACGAGACTCAGTTCAATGAGTTTTTGGGACCAACATTCTAAATATCACAAAAAAAAAATTCAACTTTTTGAAAGAAAGATAAAGACCAAATTTTAACAATTCAATATATGGAAATTTCTTTTGGGATTGTACCTCCAGTTAATCTTTAATTAAATGTTTCAAATTTTTATTTCAATTCATATTTTATTCACCATAATTAATTTCACGAAAAAGTTGATAATAATGAATAATGACATTCGTGAGCAATTAAAAATATCGAGTCAATTCTTTGTACGACGTGATAACGATTCGAAAAAGGAAAATCCTTGACAAATGAAACGAATAAGATAGAAAAAAGAAAGAAATGGCATTCACGAATGATACTTTTATCTCTTGAGTCCACCGCAAGAGAACTCTTACGGTAATGTGCCTTCATAGTTTACGAATCGGCATAGCGTATTAACGTACACGATTTCGCAGCAGCCCAGCAGTCCAGTTGAGAGATGAGACTATAGAAGAAGGAGGAGGAGCAAAGTGACGGTGAAATGGAAACGGATGGAGAAGAGAGAATAAGAGAAATGAAAGGAATAGAGTCGGGTACGGCGTAAGCGGATTTCGTTGGAATTGGAGTCGGCCGCGTCTCTTTCAATGCATCGACCAACGTGCGAGTCCAGAATAAAACGCGCCCATACCGAAACTGACAAGAGATCGACCCAAACCTACGAGCCTATACAATTTATACGCCCACATGAATTCCAGACATACACACCTAATAATAATTTATACACGTATATGGAATCGAACTTATCACGTGTTAACTTCCCATGCTTCGTAAGCCGTCCATCAATCGACAGAACTGTCACCCCCTCGATCGTTAAAGGAAAAAATGAATCGAGAATTTTGATTCTATCACATTCTATTTTTAATATCCTCTTATCTTTTTGATACTCACTTTTTTTAATATTCTTGCAAGGTCTTATAAAAAAAATAGATAAAAATCATCGAATTTGATTTTGAAGCGATGATTTTTTGACTTCGTTCGTAAATTATCGAATAATTCAACAACTCAAAGAATGATAAGATTTGAGAAAAAAAACGTTAAATCTAATTCTTAAAAAAAATGGGAAACGGTGCAAAAATCCTGTTCTATATTTTTATCTTCAGGTCTTTCAACCTTTCTCCACTTTCATGAGTAGTTTTGCACGGCTGAGAGGATCCAACGAGCGTACACACGCGTTACCGTACTTTATTTATTCGTAAGTATAGAAACAAGTGTATATATGTGTACGTCAGAGATTTCACGCGTGCTTTATCTCCGACGAAAATCGTTGGTCGTAAAAGCCACGATCCGGAAAAATATTCCAATCGAAGCGCCTCGCGTTCTTTGTGCTCGATAATCGCGATACGAAAAGGATTTAGAATGAGCCGCGATGAAGGTTTTCCGAAAAAGAAAATTGGTGGAAGGGAAAACGAGAGGTATAAAAAAATGAGCAAAAAAAAAGAAGACGAAAAGAAAAAACGCGATACACGAAAAAAAGAGTTGCGATACTCGCGATCGCGCTTCGCCTTGACTATTTTACGAGGACGATAAAAGTCACCGATTCGCATCCGGCGGAGATGCGCGCGGAATCGCTGCGCGAATACTCGCGTTTAAAAAGTTAATACGCGTTCATGCTTACACGAATATACACGGATCTCCTGTCTGGGCCAGAGACCGAGAGTCGCGCTCTCGATCAGTTACGAAAGCGATAAATAATTCGCGACGAAGTTTTGACCCACGGCAGGAGAATCTCCGCCTGGTAATTCCCTCCGCACTGGCGCATATTCCCTATCTATACGCATGCAAATTACATTCTGCAAACTGATCCGATAGCATCGACGCATCAGAGATCATATATTGGAGCCGGATACGAAGGATATACCTGTACAAACGTCAACCCGAGCTCGAATTGATTTTATTTCGAATATATACGAGGATACGAGCGTGTGCAAGATCCGGAGACGTATGGGTAGAGAAAGTGCGGCAAAAGTTTCTTTGAACCCCAAAAAGCCCCGAGGTACAGAGGCGGAGAGGGGCAGTAAAATCCTACATATATATATATATATATATATATATATATATATAGATATATATAAAAGTACATATATACATGTCTATTTATATATATACAGATATATAGCAAAGAGACGAGAGGAGAGCGAGGACGGGCTCGGTTGAAGGGCTGTGAGGTCAGAGTTAGGGGCTGAACACACCGTCACGACGACCAGGGGTCGAAGGTTCTTCGTCGTCTGCTGAATATCCTCTCTCCTATGTATTTGGCTCGATGGTGAGTAAAAAGGGCGCAACTCCTGTTTCGTTCCACGCTGATTCCTCCGGTTGACGCTCTCGCCTGTCGATAAACGCTTCTCGTATTGTGTATCGTGTGTACATGTGCGTTTGCGTGCGCGTGTGTGTGTGTGTGTATGTAAAATTGTCGGCGACGCTTTGAAAGGGACCCCCGCGCGTGTTTGTCGCTTCAACGAGTTTATAAACGCATTTGCGCTATTGAACTTTCCGCGCTATTCTCTCTTCTCATCTGAGACACACCCGATACAAATATATGCGTTTCGATATATAAGAACGCCGGTGACGAGTCGATCGATCCGATAATTCTTCAATTGTTTTTTTTTTCCGATTTTTGTGAATTAGAGAATTTTTTGACTCCCTTTTGGTTTCAGTGTAATTTTCGATTTCTTTTAACACAGGACCCAAATTTTATCCACTCGAACAAATTTTTTTACTGCAAATTCGAAGATAATTATTTATTTCTTTACTGCAAATTTGAAGATAATTATTTATTTCTTTACTGCAAATTCGAATATAATTATTTATTTCTTTACTGCAAATTCGAAAATAATTATTTATTTTTTTAACATCACGGGCTCATTTTCTTCTGAAGAAAAGGCTTTAAAAGCTCTCGAACAATAGGGATCAGACTCGTCTAGGAGGATGCAGAGTCGAATAAAAAGATAGTGGAAAAACACGTGTGTGAATACGGAGATCCGTTGTGAGAGTTCAGAAAATCATCACTGTAAGAGACAACCCCCGGCGGAAAGGGTAGGAGACAACCATTTTGATTATTCTCTTTCTCCGTTTCTCCTTCTCGTTTCTCTTTCGACGTATACCGGACGTAATTAATTACGATTTCACTCTTTCCTGCACTTAATGCGGCCACGTCGTTCTGCGGTTGCTGTCGCCCCCCGTCTCTCTTTCCTCTTATTCTCCGCTCATGAGAATTGCTATCCATACGTATATGTCCGGGTCCGGTGAAATTGTAATTACTCAAACGCGATCGTCGAGGACGACCTTGCTGAAATGCCAAAGCCAATCTCGAAGCCATATACATATATATACACATATATACATCCTACATACACACACTTTACCAAGAATGTACATTGCGAATTAACAGAAACAAAAATTCCAAAATAATTTCTCCCACAATTTGAGCTTGTGAATCGATTTCGAAAAACTTCCGACAGAAAAGTTCATTAAAATGAGGAAAAAAGCTCGTTCGATTCTCTTTTTCGTTTTTGTTCACATTCGATACTGAACGGTGGACAATTTTCGAAAATACAATCGATCGCTGATTATCGATAGGATGGAAGTAATCTCGGGTTCATCAAGATAAATCTGACCAAGATTTCTACAAGTTCTTCTATTTTGCCTGGCTGGCTCATTGGCTCGGATAACGGGTAAGGTCCCTTTCACCGTTACAGAAGCACTCGAGATAACGAATCGCCATAAAATGTCGTGAACGGGTTATACTTCCCCCTCTTCTGGTCTCTCTCTCTCTCTCTCTCTCTCTCTCTCTCTTCCTCCCTTTGGCACACACGCGCCTTCCTCCTTACCAGTCCACCCGCTTCGTTTCTCCACTCTCTCCGCCGTTTCTGGCTTCCTCGTAACTCCTTAAGTTTACGAGTGTGTTGGGGAAGCGCGTGTTATAGTTGAGAACTCTCGGCTCGTATTCTCGCGAGAGGAACTTCAACTTCAACCCTTCGCTGGTCCGTCGCCCTTATGACACGGAAATGAATGCTTAGTGCATATAATATCCGGTTGTAAATTTAACTGTGTGCCCCCGTCAGCTAATTCGCTATCTCGGCGATACTTGCCGGTGAGACGCGATATCGCGGGTAACTCTAATGATTCGGTGACAAAAAGATCATTAAATCTGCAGATTTATTTTGTATGTGGGATTATTAATAATTTTTTCACGATTCGGTTATATCCGAATTATGATTTTAAGTTTTTCATTAAAAATGAATAAAAAAATATTTATGAATTAACCCTTAAATTATAATTAGGTACGATTTATGAAATTTTTAATGATCATTGTGAAATGCATAATTTGATGAGGGGAAATGGATCTTTTTATTTTGTAAAATTTCATTATTCATCAATATTCATATTTTGTTACTTTTCAGGCGATTTATTTTTCATATTGCACACTCTGTTCCTTCCGGTGATTTCTGTTCATGCTCACATGTGTACCTCAGAATGTTTTTCTCGAAAAACTTTCTTTGAAAAGCAAACATTGTTATTGCCGCATCGTGACAGGAAGATCTTCGCTCACACATGTTCCCAGGAACGTAAAGCGCTTATTTTAACATCGATTATAGGTCAGGATAATGTGTATTATCTTTCGTTTCCTTCAACTCTCCTGAATATCTGAGTGAGCATTTTCCTTCTGCAATATTTATTTTTCAATTTTTTGAAATTTTCAAATATTTAAAAAGCAAAAAATTAATATAACGTGTAATGCAGGACCACGCGCTGGAGAACGAAAAAACAGCCCCGAAACAAATATCCAACAAATTTATGAGGATGAAAAATTCGGAGAAATGAATTTTCTTTCTTTTTCAGCACGAAAAAGATTCGCGGGATGTTCAAACAAGCTTTGAAGATCGCAAAAGCAAAATAGAGATTGAGGGAACTTCAGACGAATGGGAAAATGAACAAAAGATAGAAAATGACATGAAAGTCACAGAGAGGAGGAAAAAAATACGATAAACAGACGGAAGAACGAAAAAGGAAGAGAGCTAGAGAAAAAATCAATGAAAACTATATATATATATATATATATGTGTATTACCAAAAAAGACATCAGCTTTTAGGGTGCTCACTTGAAGAGAGAAACAGACATGGAAAATGAAGTGATACCGAAAAGGGAATACGAGACCCGTAAAGAGAAGTACACGCTCGAACGCTTGAGTCCGTATTAAACACGCGCTTTACCATTTTCTCTTTTCCACATTCGAGTACGTGTATATCCTTTTGAACTCTTCATTCTACAGTAATTAGAGTCTCGACCTATACTTTGCATGTTTGTAATATACACGCCCTCTACGGTCCCTCGGGGTCCTTGCAAGAGTAGCGACTCTCGGGTACATCCGACGACGACGTGTATATAATGATCAGTATTAGTTCAATTTAGAGCTTGCAAAAAATTTTCGATACTTTATTTGAAATTTTTTGTTATTATAATGTGTAAAATTAACAAATGTACAATGAACTCGCTTGGAGAATTTTCTTGAAATAATGAAGAGAAATTTGGTGTAATTGAACAATGATTGCAAATTGAATTTCTCATTCACGTATTTAATGGAGTTGACGCAAGAAAGGTCGAAAAATAATAGTTTGGGTTTAAGTTTATTTAAGCAAGTTCGACGTTGTTTCAACACTAAATAGCCCATATATGTACGACATTTATATTTCTATGTACAGAAGTAGGGTATGTAAGGTTGAAACTTGGGCGGTACAACGGAATGCCCGCTTAATTGCTTTGGAATTCTCGACGCGCATCCCTCTTCTACGATCTCACGAAGAGGATAAGGAATTCAACTCATTAGTTAGCTGTGCAATTAAAAATCTTGGCGCGTGAGAACAAACGTCCCAACTGATAAGGAAAAGAAGAATGGGATGAAAAAGGGGATCGGAAAATGAGGAACAGGATTCAAAATGGTTTGCTGTTTTTAAACGATTTTTTAAATTCAACAAAATGATGAAAATTGAATAATTAGGGTGAGTTGATTATTTCGTGAGTATATAAATAATTTACGACCGATTAGAGGCAATGATAACACGAAGAACGATTTTTTGTTAGTGTTTATGAGCAGAGTCAACTAATCGCTAACCTTAATTTGAATTTTTTATTTTACATAAATGTTAATTTTTTGTAAAATTTTGACCTTTTGTGTTTCCAAAGTTGAATGAATTTCCTGTCAGTGAGTTTATTCTCGTGCCGTCGATTTCGTGCAGTTTTTTAAATTTCAAAATCCGCTTAGTTTGAAGAATTTTCTTTCATGGTAGCAATTCCTTAAATTTAATGCATTTTGGCATTAATTCCTCTCACGATTTTATGATCATTCAACGTCCCTGATTTTCCTGCCATTAATACGCCTGAAATCTGTGGATAAGTTACTCAATAAATTCGTAGTAAGTGGAAGCGAGCTTTATTGATCACCAGTCGTTTGGGAATGTGATTATTTCGGGAATCCATATATATACCTTCAAGAAGAGGGAAAGATAGGAAGAGTTTACCGAATGTTCGAGCGCGGATAAAATTTTTCCACTTATTTTCCAAGTACCGCCATTATTTCTTGCGAAATAAAAATGACTCGATTATAACGTGACACGTTCATATATTATCAATAAGAGAATGTACCCTCGATGGGTCGCGATCTTGCGCGCATTAATTCGTGAGAGCGCCGAAAGCTCATGGGGGCCGTACGGATAAATCGAAGGTTATTCGAACCTGTGATGGTTATTGGGGTTGATGAAAATGTTTTCTCCGCTCGACTGAGGGTAAAACCGGATCTGTCCGCGTTTACGCGTGTTTTCGCGCAGGCAACATCGGCATTCGTCGAGAGAGCAAGTCCCTCCGAACCATGTTGGAAGAATCCCGAGATACATCAAGGCCGACTGAAGGCACCAACGGCGATGTCGCTCTCGTCGTTCGTTATCGAGCTTCGCTCTCGGCCCCCGCGCGAGCTCCCAACAATTGGCGCCATCTACCAGCGCTGCGGCTAACCTTCGAACATCCTTCGACTAGCCGGTCGAAGGTCGCAGAGACCCTCGTCGGGATGGCACGTTCGACCGCGTGAGCCGTGAGCTGCTGCCACTTCCCGCCGTTAGAGGTCACTACCGACTGCTTTTCACTCGATAACAATTGATCGGGAAACCCATGGGAAACGTTATTTAAAGAATCGACTATTTTATTTCTCGTTTAATTAAATATATTATTTCAAGATGGAAAATTTTATTTTTCGCTTGACTCAAATTTTCGTTTTTGGAAATTTATCATTGTTGAATTTTATTTTTCCATAAAATTTCATTTTTAGCCTTTTTAATATATTTGAAAAACTTTCATCAAATTCGAGATCGATCTAACGGTTTAAGAGATATTTTATTCCAAATTTATCTAAATTAACGAAATCAAAAAAAAAATCTTGATCGTATTCCGAAAAATTTATCATATAATTTTCTCACCACCTTTCTAAATTTATTATCAGAATATCTCTGAAGTTACTCTATCCGTGTCAAAATTTTTCCGGTATGCGATACGCGCAAAAAACAGCACGAACCGAAGTGTCTCTTATCTTCCTCTCTTGGTCCTTCGATGCGCAGTCCTATCTTTACAGCGTATCGTAAAATATTTATATTTGGTCTGTTTTCCGAGGATAGACACACGAGAAGAGCTTCAATAAGGCTTGCTCCAGTCACTGGAGGAGAACACAAAGAAATACGTATGTGCAAAATGGATATATTCATGCCGAATAAGGCAACCCTAATACACTCCGACGTCCTTCGTGTATAGTTTCGAGCGCTTCTGCGCACGCAATACGTGTTCGCGAGGCTTATACACGAAGAAAGAAAGTCTGACGTATCAAAACGTGCGAGAATCCCCGAGGTACCAGGGCGATATCTTTACGGCAACTCATAATGTTACTTCAGGGAAAAAGTCTGCAGAGAGGGTATCTTTTCATTTGTTGTCGCATTTTTTTTGTATTTATAAAAACGTATGAAATTTCGATTCATTTCACCTTCAAGATTTTTTGAAAAATATTTTTTTCTTTTAAAAAGCAAATTTCGTAAAATTTTGATATTCATGACTATAAATTCTAAGTTGGATGTTTTTTGATATTTTGAGACGTTAAATTTTTATACTAAAAAATAAATATAGTTTTTTTCAAAATTGATTTGAAAAAGGATAAAAACGAGCCGAATAAATCGAAGACTAAAAATATGTCACTTAGTACAAGTACGAAAAGTCAGGATGAGGATAAAAAAAAGTTCCGAGTTTTCAAACCCAAAAGTAAAACCACCTGCATCCGATGGAGTAACATTATGAGTTTCCTTAACGGCAACTCATAATGTTACTTCAGAGAAAAAGTCTGCAGAGAGGGTATCTTTTCATTCGATGTCACATTTTTTTGTATTTATAAAAACGTATGAAATTTCGATTCATTTCACCTTCAAGATTTTTTGAAAAATATTTTTTTTCTTTTAAAAAGCAAATTTTGTAAAATTTTGATATTCGCATCATGACTATAAATTCTAAGTAGGATATTTTTTGATATTTTGAGACGTTAAATTTTTATCACTTAGTGCAAGTACGAAAAGTCAGGATGAGGATAAAAAAACGAGTAAAAAAGGATTCCGAGTTTTCAAACCCAAAAGTAAAACCACCTGCATCCGATAAGCACCTCGTATTTCCAGCGAAATTTCCGATCGGCGATACGGTGGCGTGACTGAGTGAAGGAGGATCGGGCGAATGAAAACAAACACGAAAGAATCTGGAGAAAGGAGAACGAAGGAGATCCTAAAACCCCGAATGCCGAAGGCGCGGTCTGGCGTGTCGATCGGAGGTGAATTTCACGCGATAAAAACAAACGAGCGAGCTTTGATCGAATCGAGAATTGACGGGAGGCAACAATAGCGCAGAGAGCGAGAGGAGAGAAAAAGGATGCGAAAAGAGGGAGAGATATTGAGGAGGAAAGCGACATAGGGGAGGGACTGAGAGATAAAACAAGAAAAATGAAAGGAGGGGAAAGGGCCAAAGAGAGAGAAAGAGACAGAGAAATTGAGAGAAAAAGAGAGAGAGAGAGAGAAAGAGAGAGAAAATCGATCGTTACGGCGAATTCCGGCGAGTTGACGAGACGTATCGAGTCGTCGATCGTTTTCAGGGGCGTTCTTCACTATCCGCGATAATGTTGCCCACAGAGCATGTCGACGCGAAGGGGCCCTTCGCGTTTACGAGCGCCCATAGAGTCTGAGGAAAACGCGTTGAAAAATACGACGAAGCGGCCATGTGAATGCCATCATTCCTTTGCGATTTCATCCTCCCTCTCGCTCGATCTTTTTCTCGCTCTCATTGCTCCGTTCACCCAGAATGAGAGGAGAGAAACTCTTTCACGTGATCTGCTGATATTTCTGTCACTGCTGGTACTACGTGTGAAGGTTCGAGCTACCGATAAGTGCACCATTTCATTCTCACGTCTTTCTATTTCTCGCTATCTATCCTCCTTTTTTATCTATCCTTCTCTCTCTCGCTTCCTCTTCCGACTCTTACCATGTTCGTACCTCCGGGAACACTTACGCGGATCACATTTTCTGCAGGGGCGATAATCACTGTCGAAAAGCTCGAGCCAATCAGATCCTGTCGCGAGCGGAGCTTTCACTGGAGATGAATTGAGTTTAAGAAAAAAATAAAATTCGCTCCGACGATGCGACACTCGAGGATCCATAAAAATGGAATTAGTAATTGCGATCTGACCTTCGCGATTGCAACATAATTGAACACATTTTTTTATCCAATTGAAAATTGCACCAAGCTATTTTTGTTGAATTATTTTATCTTATTTTATCTATTTAATCAATTTATATCACTGACAATTTATAAATTAATACCAACACAAGTAGCAAATTATAAAAAAAAATCAGCCATTCCCCAGCTTCAAAAGTTATTTTCATTTACCGATGGACAGTGCGAATTTTTTTTGCCATGCACAGGAAATTACCATTTTCGATAAAATTTGGAAATGCGATCTGAACTTCGTGATTGTAACATAATTGAACATATTTTTTTATCCAATTGAAAATTGTAACAAGCTATTTTTATTGAATTATTTTATCTATTTAATAAATTTATATCACTGACAATTTCTAAATTAATACCAACACAAGTAGCAAATTATAAAAAAAAATCAGCCATTCCCCAGCTTGAAAAGTTATTTTCATTTGCCGATGGACAGTGCGGATTTTTTTTGCCATGCACAGGAAATTACCATTTTCGATGAAATTTGGAAATTGGTCGAAAATCTTATGGGACAGCCTGTGGAACGAGTCGACAGGTAATACGTATTCCACCGGCGTAAATTTATCTCTATTCTCCCTTATTTTTTCCTTTACTTTTTTTTCACGAGTCTCTCCGCAGTCGAGTTACACGCGACAGGGACACCCTCTGCACCGCTGCTGCTGGGTCACAGCTGCACTCCATTTCGAAGAACAATCTCTGCATATTTGAAATCTATTCGTGTTGGTACTTCATACGTGTGCAATTCTGTATGTATTTTCATCCGTGCATTCGTGTACACGTTTTTCCAATGGGAGTATATAGAGCACGCAGACTTTCCTCTCTCTCCCTCTGTCACTTTTTCTCTCTCTCTTTCTCCAATAACCGAGCTTCGAGTCGTTTTGTGTTCAATATATTATAGATATTTATAAATTTTCGAAAACCGAAGCTCGATGTGGGCACAAAACACTCGCCCGATCGCAAAATCTTTTCAAAAGCACGAGTAATGTGCACACACGCAGCGACAACTATTTCTACCCGTTTTGACCGATGAAATTTTTAACAGGCCATCATTGATTTTCCAACTGATCCCCTCTATATATTTCCTTCACTATACGTGAACGAACAAGAGAGACTTTTCTCCGTTTCCCTTCTGACGGTTCTATAAATAAATTCTCTCGCTCGCTCTTTCTCTCGTATCAGGATCACGTGTGCCATGTGCAAGAAGGTTAAGTGTACATTTGCGAAATTTCCAATTGGTACTTCACATGTTCCCTAATTCTACGTAGCGTCATGTTCCCATCGTTGCCAATTAAAAGGCACCGTGCACGAGAGACAGAACTGCCACGCCTCGACCATGAGTTGAAATTGTTTTCGTTCCCATTATGATTATCATTATTAGGATTCATGCGATTCCGGGTTCTCCGTGAATTATACTCTTGGCAATATTATTCAATGGAAACACTCGTTACAGCGTTACGAGAAAATAATTGTAAGGACAAACTTTGCCGAACAACCGATCGAGACAATTTATTCAGGAAAAGAATGAGCGAATGAAATAATTATTGGATTCGTTGCACAATGCTCCGTATGATACATTTTTGGAGAATCATTTTAAAAATTCGAATCACAAATATTCAGAATATTTTTACAAAATGTAACAATGAGACGAGCGAGTATGCCAAATTATTCGAATTATAAATTTATTATTGAATTCTGTAAATTTTTTGAAATTCGTTGCAATAAATATTCTGAGCGATTATTTGGATAAAAGTTAACACGAGGCACGAAAAAACTAGAGATTGGAAGTGGATCGAGGTGGAAATAAAAATATGTGGTGTTAAATATTTAGTATGATAACTCACACGCGATTTCACGCGGCGCGTCGTATGAACGGCTCAGACATCGAGGTGCCCAGGTGCATCGTACGTGTTTACGAGTTTGAGAATGGCAGAACTTGGTCGTATCCTTATCTGAGTTTCCACTGCGAATCCTTGGTAAGGCTGAGCCTTCGGACTCTTGCCCCTTTCCTACCTCTCGTTCTCGCCCTCTCCCGCACTCTCTGCCGGCTGGCAACTTTGAAGGTTGTGTTTTGTTGGTTGTATGTGTCTCTTGTATGCACCAGCTGGTAAGAGGTTCTTTGGTGACCGTTGTAAAGGCGTACACGGCCCGGAGCGAAACAGAAACTTGATGGCCCGAGACCGCACGACTAAACCTCTACTCTCAAATCTCCCTCATGATTCTCTTGTCCTATTGGGGACGTTCGCTGAGCATGAGAGTTTTGTCCCTGTTTAAGATTTTCACTCTTACACCTGGCAATTTCGGCGAAAGACTGATGCAAAACTTTTTGTTTCTTGTTAAAGTACTTTTCATATATTTATCATTACAATTGGAGGAACAAATAAAAAATTTCAAATTAAATAAAATGAAATAATACGAAAACTGGACTGGATCAATTTTCGCTTCATCTGCAGAGGTACATAAAACAGAGAGAATAAAAAAAGGGTGCCGAATCTTTCGAAGATTTCTTATCGTTGGATGCGGCGCGTGTCGTTTTCTCGTCGGCCTTAATCGAGATTGGCACGATCGAATGAACAGTGTGTCCGTGCGCGAGCCTGACACGTCTGGAGGGTCAATAACGTCGCGGAGCCCAAGGTCCGTTGTTTCCTTTTTGTACGGAGGTATCGGACGAACCAAGAGAGAATACGAACCGCCTCTTCTCGAGGAGAATCGAAAGACCGAAGGTTTTTCCTCACGGAACACAAACGACGAGGACGATCGGTGGACAACCCCGTGGGGATTGGAATGTTCGTAGCAACTTCCTCGATCGCTTCATCCCTTTTCTCTTTCTCTTTTCCTCTCTCGCTATTTTTTCTTTCTCTTTCTCCCTATCCTACAATAGAGCAGTTACTTTAATTCTTTATAAGCGGGACATCCTTATCGAGTTTTTCGTATAACGAAATGTGCTCATCCAGAAAGCTGCTCATGAAAGAAAACCTCTTTATACGCTATTGTGCGCATGGCATGTGTGATAAAGAGAAAATTGCCACTTCGAAAACGGGTGTCTATAAAAAAAGGAATGAAGAAAAAAATAGATAAGCCTCGGGATCACAGAAAATACCTTTATACTTTCTATCGTGATATCCTCGTGCCAAAGACCGTATAACTGAGCCATAAAATTGTTTACTTCGCACGTGTGTATACGCGACGACGCTATATTTGAATCGATTCTGATTATTTCTTATCCACAGTGTTAATAAGTTGTAGTTTTTCCTGTTTGCATGATAGATTGAAAAATGACTTCTCGATGGACGTATTTTAATACAATTGCCATGCTAATGAATGTATTTTAATTAATTTATTAGATTAGTGATTATTCAATTTTTATTTGATTGCAGAAGAGAAAAAAGTATCTTTATGGATTAATAGTTGATATGTTTCTACTTTTATGATTTGATTTTCGATCGATGGAATATCATTTTTTTTATGTACTTATTAAAAACATAAAGAAGTTTTCAACAAAAAGTACTTTCAACCGAGGATAACTTATTTTCCACAAAATATATAACGCAATATCCCTGACGTAACTACAATTTCCCATATCTTGTTATATTGAGAAAAAAGGTTTATCGTTCTTTAGCCGTTCCTTAACCTCGCGTTACAGCGAAAAGTTTTACGACTTTCCCAAAGTATATTGAGGAATCAATTCAGATTTTAGTAGCATAATCTTCGAAATTACAAGTTAACGTCGGGAGTTTGGTCATTCTCTCGTATAAAAAAAATAATATCGAAAAGATTGGAGTAAATACAATGTTATTTTGTTTAATAATTATGAATATTTTATAGCACGTCGTTCAAAAATTGAAACATTATTTAACGGAGATGCAAGGCAATGGATACATATCTGGTTAACAATTCTTTAAAAAATTCTTCATGAAAGAATTATAAAAATTAAATTGAATCAAAAGTCGCTTTGTTAAAATTTTTCAAATTTTGAATTATTGTAGCCCTACCATTTTATATGCTGCTTTTTAATATCTTAGTATAGAGTATTAATAACATCCAATTAATACTGAATATTTGCGCCAGTAAATCTTGATTAAATAATTAGTACGATAGTGAATAACTTAAACAACGGTATTAATCAGAAAATAATTACACTTGTAGAGTAATTATTTTTACTCAATGGCACGTGTCGAATCGGGATGGCACAATAAAGTGTGCGCATAGGATCAAGTGTCACGCCGCTTCGGGCGAGATATATGAAGGTCGCTTGTTGGCGAACAGCCGCAGACGCTAGGATTAAGCGTTACTCCCTCTCTCTCTCTCTTTCCTTTCGTCCTTGAGTGAAGTTTGTCCGTAGGTCCGGAGATCCCACATTGGTGCAGCCGGTACACAATATTCCCAGAGAAAAAGCTGAGCCAGGAAGAGCAGGACAAGAGAAAAGAGAGAGAGAGCGAAAGACAGGAAGGACAGAAGGCTCGAATGAGTGATTTATCTCAAAGTCCCGCCGCAACAACCGCCTTAGATTAACCGAATTACCGGCGCGATGCTTCGAGGCGACAGCGCACCCTCTCGCGTGAGCGTCATCAACTAGTTCCGTCGTCTGACCGTTCGCTAGCATTCTCTCTACCTTCCTCCGGCTCTCCCGTTTACACGCAATCCTGAGCTCTCTTTCCGCTCTGCCTTCCAGAACACACAAAGTGTACACTGGTGTCTCTACTGCGAAGCTTCCTCGCCAACAAGGTGGGTTTGTCATTGTAGTCTTGGCGTTTAATTAGAGGGAATATCGACCGGATTGTCGGGACTTCTACGTTGGTGACTTTAGTAGGAAACGGTTGAAACAGGATAAGACCAAGAACATGTACGTTCACTGGTGGAGAGTCTGGAAAACGCTAATGTTACTTCATCGTGAAGTCTCTGTACATGCAATTATCCAATCTGTTCATCGAATAATGGAAAACGGATACTCCAGCAGTGAAATAGGCAACCGGGAGAAGCGTAGAGAAAAAACAGAAGGCGGATGTATCGTCGAAAGTTGCGCATGGTAGTCGGCCTTGAAGCCAGGGGGAGAACCGCAGTGGTGGATCGAGCGCGAAGGAAAACGCTGTTCGGCTGACGGAGGGACGTTATCCGCGGCTCTGGAAACAGTATAGCGGATGGAAAAAGGAAGAGAGGAGGAGAAAAGAGGATTGAAAGCGGAAAGAGAATTGGACGGGGTTGGATTTTGCTGGCTGCTGCGCAGCAGCCGTTACGGGGGCAATTTACCTTGCCAATCCATGCCTCATAATTGGGAATTTTATAATATTTTTGGAAGCGCGCCAGTCATGCTGTAGAGGGGTGCAGGTAGACGTAGAGAGAGAGAGAAAGAGAGAAGAAAATAGGAAAAAAAACAGTGTCTACGGACAAAGAGGGTCCGTCGGATAACCGCTGAGAGAGGGATTGGAGAGAATACGGACAACCGTCGAGAGAGAGAGAGAAGGAGAGAGAAATATGGAGAGAGAAGGCTTGGATGAGTCGAGAGAGACAGGGAGAATAGCCTCCAGGGAAGATGGATATCTTCTTTTTGAAAGCTTGTGGACCACGGCAACAGAGAGTACGGCCTAGCGAACACACTCGCGCACCGACGCGCTGAGGAAAAGAAGCAGAGGGAAGGTGAAGCGGTTCTCTGAAAGCGGATGAAAAATGCACACGGCTAAAATTCAACGCCGCAAAAAGGGCTTTCCCGACGACTTGGAAGCATACCAAATTGTAATTGTCGAAAAATCGACGATTAATTTATCATGGTGTGCACATTGTACATTTGTGTGTGAATTATGCACGTACATGAGCGGGAAAGTTTGACGATCGTGAGGAGATTCATGAAAGTTTCCCATACTGGTCAAGTGTTTACAAATTATTCAATATTTTCCGCCATTACGTCAAAAGGCTCAATCTTGTTAAAAAAATGTAATAGTTAGAAATTTCATGTTGATAGACTCTTAGAATATCATCCTGCTCATAATGTCAATTTATTTTATATCATAGGTCTTTAATTGTAAGAGACAAAAATCATGGTTCTATAGGTCTTCAATAAGATTTCTGATTGCAATTGAATTATAGTACATAAAATATATGCAAATAATATGCTAGTTGGAAATGAGATCTGCATGAATGATGAATTGGCTTCCTCTTCTTCTTGAAAGACTTAGTTTTTAATGCAAGAGCATTTCCCAACTGAGGGTATAACTCGATATTGGCCATATCTCGATTGTATAGGATCGAGGTCCCATACACGTGTACAAAGGTTTACGGATAAAGGTCCCTGGCATGGGTTTTTCGTGGGTGGAAACGGGATCGTGCGAACTTAGGAAAAAAGATGGCCTGGTATAGCTTCCAGCCGGGTCGTCTACTTTGTATTCAAAGGGCCGGCTGACGTCTCTGAAAATGCAATCGCAAAATACAATACCGTGCATTACCTATATCCGGAGAAGAGGTGGGATGGGGTGGAGCATAGACGAGCTATCTGTACGTACTGACACTAACGAAAATTCTCCCATGTGTACGCCTCCGCGAGAGACTTCACTTTTCTTCGTTTTTGAGCGTCTCTCCAGATCTCTAACCCCTCTACCTTTCCCACCTTGTATACGTATAATACGTTCCAACGTGAAAAGGAGATATCGTAAAGGATGATGTTGTACATTATGCGGCGTGAAGAAAACCCATCTTGAAACGCGGCGGAACCGAGAAATCGGGATGATGCCCTTTCCACCGTATACTTTAATAAAATTCTACAGCTTTGAACGAGAAAGCTTTCTCATTCTCATGATGCAGGATCTATTGTCACGTAATTTCGATACGGAATGATACTCTTGATCCACCATTCAGATAAATAGATCAATTCATTTTTTGCAGCGGAACGTTGTTTCGTTACTTTATTGTATCTTTTTGTTGGTTGTTATAAAACGTCGTGGCAATCTTGAAGTTGTGCATATTTTATTTTATTTTACAGCATCCATCGTAATTAATTTATATTTATCATATATAACTACACTCAGAACTCTTTTTATAAAAATAATCTAAATTTATCATTTTCTCGAACTCCTCTTGATACACATTTGTACTGATCATCCTAAATTTTTATACCACCTAATTCAAAGATCATTTGTGTAGTAACGCGGATTCTTCGACGCATGGAAAGGATTATTTTACTCTCTTCAAAAAAAGGGATTCCGCACTCGAAGATATTTTTAAGGCAATAAAACCATAAACGCAGTCTGTGTCGCCGATGGCAGGCGACGAAGTTATTTTAGTAAATAGAAAAACGCATTTTACAATTGTCTGAGTACCTTTTACTAAGGGTGGGAGTATTAGGCCGGAGGTACTGGTACTGCCTCGCGATGATTTTTGTAAGAGGGCAGATTTTCTGTGATCGCCAAAGACGACCGACCATCGATTCACTACTAAATATAATTTTCTTTCATTTTTCTATAAAGAAATTCCTCTCATTGCGTACCCGAACTCATCCTGTTTCGATTTTCAAGAACAATTTTAAAAAACAATATTAAAACCTACATTTGCCTTGTAGCATGTCCAAAGGATTGAAATATAGATCAGGTGTCCACAGTGAATCTTTCGTATGCTGGTAATACTGTATTTTGTAAGCGTAAAAGGATCTTTGTATAATAGAGTGAAGTATGATTGTGAATAGTAATATGTTGTGGCGCCGGTGGAAACTGGAATACGCCCTAGGTTACGCGCCGGATCTTGGCAAGTCTCGGTAAAATCTAGGGTTACCAACTCGCAGTTAGTCTTCACGTCCGAACGCGTATCTGCGTCAATGTGCGCGGAGCAAAGTCGCGGCAACCCGCAGGGCTATTGTACACCCTTTATCCGCATTCTCCGTTTCGTCTGAGCTTTCATACGTGCCCTTTTACACAGAGCTTTTCTTCTCCCTTTCTCTTGGACTCTCTCTTATTCCCTTGAAAAGCTCAGTGTACACAGCTAACTTCAGCACAATGGCCATCGCGTAACACGTTTGCAAGGGCTTTAGATAGAAATGCGAAGTTGCTGAAGTTACGACTCTCAACTTATTGCCTACCGGACTTTATCGCTCGAACGGACAATGTTGATCTGACAATGAGGGTAAGAAGTATTCGAATGATCTCATTTTTTCGTTGTTTTCTCAAGATGAGTTGTGCCTATGAATAGAATTCTTTTTTAGTTCCTGATGAGATGAAATTCTGCTCTAAGAGATTGAAGGAAAAAACATCTTTTTCGGACACATCTATTAGACGATTCTCGAGAATGGAAAAGGGAATAAGAGAAAAAGCCGAAAACGAGTAGATAAACGTCCGACGTTTCTCAAACTGTTCTTTTTTTCCTTTCCACCTCGATTTTTTTTCTCTTCTCTTCGCTCGTCCGCCGAAACGTACCGCCTTGCAGGCTCTCTCGACGGGATCCGACGGAGAAAACGAATTAGTGCCAATTTCGTGAAAGTCCGGTGTATACGGGCGAATGTCACGTATGGGAGAAAAGGACGAGGTGAGAGAGCCCCGCGGTCGTCTTGGAATAACAGCCATTGCTCAGTCTGAACGGTGCAATCGTTCTCAGTCTTTCGATACAAAAAGTCCACTCGGACTCGAGGAGAAGCGATGTATCTAACGGTTCGTCCTCAACTTCGTCGATGTAATTAATTGCCGATGTTTGTCTACGCGACCAAGTAATATATATGGGGTCGGACACAAGACCGAGAGACGTACCAGCGGAAATACCAGCATGACCACTCGTCTCGCATCGATCTTCCGGTACAAGTCCAATGAAGTTCTTCGCCCATTATTAACTCGTCAAACCTTAGAGGAAAAATCTAAAGATCAATTTGTCTTTTAAACTTTATTGCCAATGGAAACCAAATAATATCGATTCGCTCATAAATTGAAGTTATAAGATCACTCAAAGGCATCACAATTCTCGGAACAAAGCGAGGCCAGAGATTGACTAATGTATTTAGACTTCACAGTACGGATTACTGTGCACAATTTTCCATTGATAACACCATGCACCATTCCCTGAAGATAAAGAATACAAAGTACGAGTACCGAAAGAAAAAATCTCGGATTTGTGGAAAGTTTCGTTGTTGTCAGTATGGAGTTGGATTTATATGTATGTTATCCTGAGGGGTAAAATGATAGGGAGAACGAGTCTGGAGCGCCTTACCCCGGCTAACTCTCGTGACTATGCGAGCGCGAGTTAATCAGTACTTTTTTAGCCGCGGATTTACAACTCCCGGGGGCGTAGATGAGAGAAAGCAGAAAGTGAAAGGGAGGGCGAGAGGGAAGAGCGAAGTAGCAAGAGCGAGCAAATGGGATGAGAGTCGGTTTGAAGCTGAAGTAGCAAGGTGGCTAAGGAACGAGAGTACAATGGGCTAGTAACTTCGGCGAAGGACGACGCGCGTACACGCTGCGGTAACAACTAACAACTAAGACGTTTCTACTCTTCTCCCGGAGCTCTCTTCCTCCTGATTTCCTCTCGGTCCAAGTCCTGAGGAGAGAACTAACTCTTGAGAACGGGCAAACCTACCGGTATGTGTGCTCTGTGTATGCTCGCGTTGGCTTATGCCTCGTGCTCGTCCTTCTATCTGGCTCTCTCGCTCCCTTCCATTTCTCCAGGACTCGTCGGGCGCCCATACGTATCCATTATGCAAATCTCGTGCCCATTATAATAAGCGAAGGCCCTTGGCGTACCCTCGGCGAAACCCTCCAGCGAGCTTTCCTTCGTCTACAACTGCCACCATTACCGCAACACGGTGTGTGGTGTTCCGTTTGCACCTCCCTTGCGCTACGACTTACTTTCTCCGTCTCTCTTTCTCTCTACCTTTCCCCTTGCCCGATCTACCAAAAGACAAATTCAATTAGGACTCGGACGATGAGTTTGGGACTCTGGGGGAGAGTCACACACAACTTCTCCCGACTGTCTTACTTTGGGTCTTTGCTATGGCCAAATCGACCGTTTAATTACGTCGATTACAAACGCTTCGCAAGATCCTTCGTATACGCGGTTCTTTAGCTCATTTTTTGCGCTAGTTCCAAACTTCGGGTCATCATAACCGTTGAAGAAGCTTTGGCGGTTTTTAGACAAAGTTTCCAGGCGAATTGATGTTACTTGAGAACAAAATATATTCCGATACATATTTTGATGCGTTTTGGCATCTACGAAGATTTTCAAGTACTTCCATTCTGCTTCAAATGTTTTGACCCTTTTTATCAATCTTCAGCACGTCAGGGACAAGGACTTTACTAGCAAGCTGCGTGCGCCGTCGTTTAATTCGTATTTGACACAATTAACCCCTCGCGCAGTGAGGCTGCGTCGAGTGACGGGATAAATTGGCCGATGCACACGGGTATGAATAATTCATCACCCGCATATTAGAGGCAATCGAGTATTCCTGATTGGCATATTCGGATTGACGCTACCGCGACTAACCAAATTGACGGATGCTAACGAGAACGCAGTGACTTTGGGCCCTGATCGTTTTAGTGCTTGTACATAATACGTTCACCGGTTATCCACGACTTCGAGATCGAGATTTACGAGCGCATTTGGAGACTCATCAATCATTCTTTTTCCTGGATTAGGACCAGGTAAATATTGAATAATTAAGCAATCCATGAAAAGAGACATTTTGATGAAGGACATCTTTTATGCTAGTAGTGAATGATGGTGAAAATTCACAAAGAAAAAATGTCAGTAGCCTACAATGTTTCATACCACCATTCACTTTTAGGACGATCCGTAAAATCATCAAACATATTCAATGAACACATCAAGAGTTTCAAAAGATTTCGCATGCGGGTGTTATTTTTGACGCATATCTAAAAAGACTAAAAACAAGTCCATCGGTGCGATTTCACGAGGTAGTTGGAAAGGATCTGTGGGTTACAGCGAGCTTGACGGACATAGAAGAAGAGGACAAATCGAAGGGAGCCGGAGGTTCGATAGGAGCATTGGCAGAGGCGGTAGGCAGAAAGATGGGCGAGGTTCTGGCATACTGTGCAATACTGGCACACACGTTTAATACAAAATACAGAGACAGTAGTGCGCACATGAGCACACACACACAGAGTGAAGGAGATAGAGAAAAAGAGAGAAAGTTGGCAACGAGTGTTCGCTGTTCCGCAGTATCCATGAGCGCAGGCTCTGTCGTACAACCCGGCCGTGCTCTCGGTCTCCTCCCAATAAAAAGAAACAAAAAGCCCCATTGTTGGCCATTCTGCGGGTGGCGGGCTAAGGCTGGACGGGGTGATCCATCAGGCTCGAACGGGAAAGGCTTCGGGGTAAAAGGGCGGAAGGGGGAGGTGAGGGTTATGTAGGATACTTCTACATTGAACGTTCCACATTTATCCAGCTGCACGTACATGTGCACACAGAGACAAGCTCAGAGTGGGACGTTCGGAGAGTCTGATGCCTGACTGCCAACGAGACTGCCTGCCTGCCAGTCTCACTCGATGAGGGTGAGTAATTAACCAGGCCGCAGCCTGCCAGCCTGCCTGTTTGCACCGTGCAAGCCTTATATACCCACCGGAAAGGTCACCCCCTTAACTTCTCTGAAAAACCTCACTTGCACCCTTATTCCTATAGTATCTGCGATGGAACAACCCTTGCAGTAGCTTTCAATAAATTTCGTCTACGTTCGTTTTCTTTCTTTTCCTTGAGATATGAAAATAAAAATTACTTGATGATTGATGATACGTTTTTGAATAATCAATCGTAAGTTCTTTATTATCATTTTGCTATTGCGAACATATATTTATATTATTCGATATTACGCAGTTATCTGTATTGGCCCGATCATAAAATTCAATTTACATACAATTCCAAATAATTCGATGGAGAACGGTAACGAAATCGCGATTGGGCAACATAATGATAACGACGGTAGTCTGGCCCTTGTTGAACAAGAGAATAACGCGTTGTATATAGCGACACGATGATCGCTCTCGTCTCGCGATTCGTGAACCACGCCGGGTTGGTGAATCGACTTTGGATCTGAAAACCGAGGGAGAGCTCTTCTCGTCGATTTCCTATTTTATCTCGCTCCTTCCTCTCTCTCCTTGTTCCGTTCTCTTTGCTTCGATCGAGTAAATTTACGGTGTGTCAACTCCGGAATCGCTATTGCCCCTCATAAATGTAACTCATTCAAATTGTTTCGCGAATCGCGGCCTCTTTTGCCGTTCTCCGAGCTCTCAACTTCCATCAATTCTCGTCCCATCGTGAACTACTCTCTTCCCCCCCCCCCCCTCTCAATAGGCCCTCAACTCGTACACGTTCCAAGTCAAAACTTCAGCTACACACACGATACACTCTTTTGCCTCTGCGTACAGCTGGAGCACCGTAATCCTGGCACTCTCTCTCCACCCTTTTTTTCCTTTCCCTGCCCCCTCGTAGCTGGTTCGACGCGTACTCGCTCGGTTTTATCATTTTCACTAGAGCTTTCCAGAGCGGAACGAGAAAAGCTCGCTGAATATACACGGGTATATGTGGCCGAGTATTTTCTTCTGTGTTGCGCGGTTGCAGCGTGTATTTTACTCGACAGAGAACTCGATATTTGATTTTCAATGCAGAATGATCCATGTGTATACGTGCGTAAGCGTGTATTCTTTCGTGAATGTACGCGGCTTTCGGTTCGAACGTCATCGCGCCACTGGACCAGTTCACGCACTGCAGAATTTCAACAAAACTTCATTCATGTATACACATTATTCCGCCTGATTTTTGGCCCATTATTAGAGAGGAAAAGACTTTGAAAAATTACCTCCATGGTACGTAGGATAATTTCATGAAAATCACCAATTTTAATCATCACGATAAAAATCTACACTCGTGTAAAATGTTGAAAAACCTTTTTTTATAAAACATTTCGATTCCGTTATTTTCGGGAATGACTTTATTTGTAAAATATAAAAAAATGCATGATCAAAAGGCCTGACGTTTTTCACATCATTTTAAAGTAGATTTCGGTCGTGGAAAATAGAAAAGGGAAAGACACGGCCAGGGGTTAAACTAACGGACCCGCTCGCCTCGACAAGAAATGAAGAGCACTTCGTTCTACTTGCACTCAACTCTACGAGGTGTGAAACTTCCAAAGACGTGAAGTAAAGAGGGGAGCCGCAGTTTGCTTTCTCTGTTTTTCCCTCTCTCTCTCTTTTTCTCTCTCATTCATCACTTAGTCTTTCTCTCTTCAACTCGAGTCTGAAAAGCTCTCAAGAGTGGGTGCGTGGTGTGTGGCGCCACGTCGTTATTTGCCACCCGGCGTAAGACTCGCCGGGCACAGACCTCCTCGCGTGATGAATTGTCCTCCGCGTGTAAATATTTTACGCTACACTCATCACGATTTTGGTTCCGTAAAGCCTCTGGCCTTCGCCACATCACAACTTTTTTAAACGCGCATGGATATACCGGTCGAGCGTTTTCTCTCTTATTCGCAGCCCGCCCACTTCTCGCTCCTTCACGTGGCTCGACGATTCTCTCTGCCGCACCTTGCGCTCTCCTCCCGTTATTAAACCCAACTTTTTCATACGAAAAAGTCACGCTGAACTTTCGGGTGAGAAGAACGAACGGCAAAAGTGATTAGGTAAATCGAAAATTCTCTATATATGTGTACAAGGCATGAATTCAAGTTACCTTGCAAAAAAATTCTTTTTAATCTCTTATACATGCAGATCGTTAGCAACAACTAACGCACAGACGGAAGGATAGTGAAGAAACTTTCAAAAAAAATTCAAAATTATAGAAAAAAAAATCATTTTTCATTCGCAATGCGATAAATCTTTGTATAATTACTTTTACATTCAAACTATTACCAGGAGCGATACCCGAGTCCGTTGAAAATGGGATAAAATAAAATAAAACAGAGGGAATGTACAAACACTGCAATCAGTTTTCGCGTGCATGCATCGCCGGAAGTGCAACGGATTTGATCGGCGCATTGTAATTACGCAACTCGATGTACCGAAATTGCACGTTTCATGTACAAAGAGTCTCGTGTGTATACGCGAAACATGTTTCGAGGCTCGATTACATTATTCGAGATTCACGGAGGGAGGTAAAGAGAGAAAGAGAGTGAGTGAGAGAGAGAGAAGAGAGAGAGTGGGAGGTTAAAAAGCCTTGAATGGACGATGCTGGACGAGAGAGAATTTTGCAAGCGAGTTATGTGCACGTGTGTGTATGCGTTACAGTTGAGCTCTTTCCAGAACGCCCTCAGCTTTTTGTCCAGCTTTGCCCAGGTGCACGGCTTATAAATTATTCACGGCATCTATGCGCTCTCAGCTCTCGTTAAAAAAACAAAACTCTCCTGCTTGATATTTTTTCTCGTATGTTTCCGTTTTCCGCAACTATTCCATCTGTATTATCGCAAAAGCTCCGAAGGCTATTAAAAATTCGACGGCTCGGATAAATAATAGCGTGGACGATGCGAGTATTTTTATTCGGACGAAAAGCAAAGTCTGGAGGAAACGAGAAGAGAAAAGAAATCAAAGATTTCGTAAATGTAAACTCTCTCGGTCTAACGTTCTCAAGAAGTGGAGACGAAGAAAGAGAGCGAGAGCTCTTCTCTCTTTGACATGCCATTGTGAAGACGTCTCTCGCAGACATGCAGACATCCTATTTACATTTATAGCTATACCTACTTCTGTATCGTGACACTCGTGAAGGTGAAGCAACGAAAAAGATCGAGGGAGCGTAAAGTATGTTCAGAGGATGTCGGGCTTGAATTTAACACTTCAAAATCTTGCGATCAATCTTTCGAAAACTATTTATTTATTTGTGTAATAAAAATAGTGCAGACTCAAACTCACCATTTCTGCAACCCGCGTCCTAAATGATTCGGAGGATTCGATGTTTCAGGCGAAGTAAAATCTGGAGACGCACACATTTTTCATCGACCCAAAATTCACGATTTACGACGCACAACAGAAAAATTTCATTTTGTCGTTTTTCACATTTTAATTCAATTAAAAATTTTATACAATAAAATTATAGAGCGTAAATATACAATTTTCTTTTTAGTTTTATTCATAGTGTGACGCGATTTATTCAAATCAATCTAAAATTATCGAGAATTAAAAAAAAATTTTATCATGAAAATCAAATAATGAAAGAAATTGACCTGTATATTTCCCGAGCTTTTGATATGAAAGAATCGAAAAATAATTTACTATCAGTAAAAATTTTAATCCCAAATTCAAGCAATAATTTACACTTTTTCCGAACACGGAAATTAATCAGCACTAAAATCGACCCGTTCGCGATGAGGTGATAACCTCAACTGCCTCATGAATTTTATGATCGAAAATTTTAAAAAATTCGAAAGAGCGTAGGGAAAATTACGAATCCCAGCATTGGAGAGCAGGTATGAACCGTCGCGGATTCTGGGAATTCCCGGGAAACGGAAAAACAGTTTTATTGCATCTTTTTGTTTAAAACTGCTTTAGCAGGTATCGGCCTGCTCAATAATCATGATGTTGATAAAATTTAACGGAATATCGCAACCTTTCCAAATATATATCATTTTTAACGTTATTTTCGTGAGTTAAAATAATTTTAATCAATTTTCGAAAATCTTCCAACACAAAAAATTTCTCAATTCTTAATGTTTTTTTAATAATGTTTCTCACTAAAATTTTTTATATTTTTAACATTTTTTAGCAATGAATAATGACAACAACAAAATTCAATATACAATTTTTAAGTCCAAATTTAAAAAATGATGAAAATTAAAAAAAAATTGCACGCTTTTACGAAAGTGTCCAAATTCACCCCGGCTACCTCAGGGGTTGTTCTCGAGCGTTCGGTCCTCTCTTAAAAGGTGTAGGTGTACCACCTATACATACATCTAGTGTTACATACATATATCATAGAGTTTCTCTCTTTCTCTTGCACCTTTCCTTCTTCGTTTCCTCTCGTTCTCTTTTTGGAAGGATATACTCTTCTATGTGCTTGCAGGGAGTGGTTCAGCTCCGTGGAGCAAGAATAGTAAGAGAGAGAGGAAGAGGAAGGGAAAAAGAGGCTTCGTACACTATATACGCCCAGACACCGAAATTTTCGCTCCGATGCTTTCAACAATAACGCATCGTACATCTTGTAGGGAGCGACGAGCAATATTTCAAGCAAGTATATATATGTATATATGTGCCTCGTTGTATACGAGTACTCTAGGAAACTAATACGAAGGAGAAGAAAGGCTTACCGTAGGGGGTTGGAGTTCTGGTCCCTCGCATTGCCGTAACGTTCTCACGCAGCAAACACGGCGCACCGATTCTCTCCTTGTTCTCGCTAAACCCGCGAGAGTTCTCTTCCAGCCTCCTCTAACACACTCCAACCTATCCGCACACCTCTGCATTTGCCTTCCTACAAAAACTTCGCGCGCTTGTATTCGCAACTATAAGTGCGTATACAGACTCACAGGAGGTACGCACGCTGGAAAAGTTTTCCGTTTGCGAAAAATGTGTGCATAACTCGATATAATTATAATTCAAAAATATGTTGATTAAAAATCGATTAAGGACACCTTAATTAACAACATTAAAAATATAAAATTTATTTCAAGTATCGGAATATTATCGAAAAAAAATGTACAATTTCTAAAAATGATAAATGTTATAAAATATCGATATCGAGTGCATCAGTAGTTCAAGAATGTCCCAAACTTTTGTCATATTGGCAACGTTGGTAATTTTTTACCGAGATACACCAGAACTTTGGATCTTCAGAAAAATTGATTTTATGAGCAAATGTTTCAAAAATATTAGTTTTAACTATAAGTGTGTACAGACTCACAGGAGGTACGCACGCTGGAAAAGTTTTCCGTTTGCGAAAAATGTGTGCATAACTCGATATAATAAAAATTAAAAAATACGTCGATTAACAATAGATCAAGGACACCTTAATTAACAACATTAAGAATATAAATTTTTTTTCAAGTATCGGAATACTATCGAAAAAAAATTTATAATTTCTAAAAATTATAAACGTTATAAAATATCGATACCGAGTGCATCAGTAGTTCAAGAATGTCCCAAACTTTTGTCATATTGGCAACGTTGGTAATTTTTTACCCAGATACACCAGAACTTTGGGTCTTCAGAAAAAGTTATTTTACGAGCAAATGTTTCAAAAATAATAGTTTCCATATAAACAATCTTTAGGTCACATTTTTTACTCGCTGTTCACTAAAGCAGTCCAGTAATCCAGTTCGTTGTGTAACGTATACGCATCCAAAGGTCACAAAAAAGCTCCTTCGTCGTTTCTTCATTTCTGTATCTTTTCTCACTTATTTTACGATCCCTCTCTCCCTCTCTCTATATCATCCTCTCACTCGCTCATACAGATTCTAGTCTTTCAGGATAGATTATTTCTCACGCCACGTTGCCTCGTTAATCTTTGGAGTTTTCGTGAAAGATATAGCGCTTGGAACAAGCAACGGGTTAAGCCTGCAGTGTACATTGGCACGCGACGGGTAAAGAGAGGAGTGTGGAAAAATAGAGAAAAAAAGCGTGCTGCCCTGGAACTATCTTATCCATTCTTCAAGCCTGAGAGATCGAGATGGAAGCTTTCGTTCTCCTGTACGGAACTTCACGAAGTAACCGAAGTAGCGTTCTCGTTCTTTCGTTCTATCGACACGAAAAAATTAAAAAGATTACGATAAAGTTAGTAAATAATTGCTGCTGACCTCTGGACAATCTCATCATTAATATTATTTCTTCTGCTATTTTTTAAACGGTTATAAATATTCAAGAGGGACGAATGAACGGTGAGCTACCGAATTGTAAGCTTTCCGGAGGGCGGTCCAGGTTCACCGACCCCGGGAGCAAACGTTTTTTAAACCCTTTCAAAAATTCAGTGGTGAAAGAGCTTTGAAAAATATGGATCGTACAAACCGCATGAAACAACTTGCACCATCTTTTGCTACATTGTATTCCGGAGAGGAAGAAAGAGAAAGAATAAAAAAAAGAGAGC
The DNA here is from genome assembly GCA_030522605.1 of Cremastinae sp. B BG-2022a. NCBI lineage: Eukaryota > Metazoa > Arthropoda > Insecta > Hymenoptera > Ichneumonidae > Cremastinae sp. B BG-2022a. The sequence goes on along the minus strand of JAPYYX010000480.1, from coordinate 2,241 downwards.
GAGAGAGAGAGAGCGAAGATCTCAGCTGTATGTAAAGTATATTTATGTAAAGTCGTAAATACACATTTTTCCGTATACTCGGGAGTGAGGCACGAAAGAAGAAATTTTCTTATTGGCGAGAACACGAAACGATGTGCGGAGCATTTAATATGCGTACTGGACTCTCCGTCTCGAAAAAAAAGCGAAATACGTTTGACGCGACTGCAAACTCGATGATTCGAGATAACAGAGAAAAAGGCTTCCACGTTGGGGAGACGCGTGATAGACAGGAATAGCTTCAGCCAGCGTGAAATGTCACACGCGTTAAAACGTATAGTTGAATTTCAAACCAAACGGACGGTTGAAACGCGAGAAGCAAAAACTCCCGGCGAGGCAAAGTGGTCATAGCTCAAAGACCCACCGTGAATCATTCGCATCCGACAGGTTAATGGCAAAATGCAACGCGTAGGTAAACGTAAAAAAGCGAAGAGAGAAAGAGAGAGGGAGAGAGGAAGAAAAAATAGGAGAAAAGGCAGGATTTTATCGACAGAGCTCGCAGGCGCACGACCTCGCGAAAAAAGCCTTCTCCGAGGCACAACTGCGAGCGTAGCCGAGCCGCGTGGGAAGGTGAGCATGAATATGCAACTAGTCGAGTAGCCGTTAAACGCCCGTTGTGTTACTCCGCGTTTTGCTTCTTGATGAATCCCCGGGTTTTTTTTAACCTCGCTTTTCCTCCACCTCGGCATCCGTGTTCTTTAGATACGAACTCCGCTATTGCTTTATATGCACTCGTTTAACTTTTCCCTATTGTATTCTCTACACTCGAAATGGCGTTTCCTCATCCATCCTTCCTCCCGAGCACACACACTTTTCAACTGAAATTTCTCGAGAAAACGAACACCGAAGAAAACGGAAAACAACTGTGTCGAATTTCAGGTGAAGAATGGAATTTAAGATGCTCTTCAATTATATATTTAAAAACCGCAGTACCTGCATCGTGGTGATTAATTTTTCATTTGTGGTAAAAAATCAGATTACATATTCCTAACCATAAATAATATTATTCTATTATTTTCTAATATTATTCAATATTAATTTAAATATGAGATTCAGAACGAGATATTTTCTGTAAAAATTCGAGATACACGTCCATCGGTGGAGCTCTCAAGCTTGCCATTCCGGGCCATTAGACAGCTTTTGGACATGTCATTGGAGATTCGCGGAAACGCACGAGCGTGTCATCGACACGTACGAACTATGATCGAGAGAGACGAGAAACGTGACAAGAGAGGAGGAAAAAGAGAGAGAGAGAGATGAGATACAGACGAGCGAGCGCTCGTTTTCATTGATGATTGAAGTTGGTCGCGATCGCGACAGATGGGAACGACGTGACCGAAAACCGCTCTCGAAACGTACTGCGCCTCAATACGTCCGTATTTTTGGGCACTCGGGGAACGTGCATACGTATATGGATGCGAGTACGCAGAACGCAAATTTCACGAATTCCATGAAACATTTAGCCCTGTTATTGATTTCCTCTCGAGGCCTTATATGCACGAGTGTACGCGCTCTCTGGCGTTAGAATCATACATATCGATGCGCAATATGCTTTCTCCAAATCGAGCATCAGAATTCAACGCGCTCGATTCTAATCTCCATGCGAGATTCTATTCTCCCTCAAACCCCGGCCGTTGCAGGATTGAGAGGAAACTCGACAACATTCATTATTAATTAAAAGGTCAAGTTCGAATTTGAATGAGCGCTGCTTTAGCGATAAATATTCCCACTCATTATAATTACGAGAAATCAAATAATCGTCGCGATTGTTCAAAGAGAAGTGCACTATTACGTATATCAAATACCGAAACTTATCTTACACTTGTGTTAAAATGTTCAACATTAAGGTGGTTGATCAAGTATTCTCTATAGTCAAATGAGAGTCCGCGTAAAAAATTTTTGAAAAAGTTACTTTTTTCTGTTTTGGATCACAGGAAAAATAATTGTCACTGCACTTCAAAATATTCCACCGAGAATTACTGTCAAAAAGTTATCAGGAGAATAATATTTAAGATAAAGTTGATCAATTGACTTCGTCGTCATAAGCTGTTTTCATTCATGACATCGACATTTTCACGTTTTTTCGTATTAAATCGCGTTTTTAGCAAAAAATAGTTCGGTAACATGCATTTTTTAAGACTCTAATGGAATCTTTGATGTTTAGTTGAGATAAAAATCGAAAAATTGTAGACCTGCTAGGTCTAG